>BGPR01013771.1:0-27723 GCA_013235015.1 Araneus ventricosus | reverse complement strand
AAAACTACCGATCATGGAAATTAAGATGTAGAAATAAATTTTTAGAAAAAATTGTAGAAAAATACGGATGCCATTCCAATACGATGAATTCACAATCTTGCTAACTCAACGAACGTATCATCCATGTACTCTTGCTAGCTGAGACTGTTAAAAATGTAATGAATTCTACTACTGAGCTACGGAAATGTTTTGCGGAAGAGTGGCAAAAACTGCCTATCATGGAAATTAAGATCTTGAATGATAGCTAAGAAAATAGTAATCAGATAGAGCATTTAAAATGCAAATATATAAAATAAGATTTTATATGGATGAACCTGGTTTATATTAAGTGAAATATTAAAAAAAACCAAGTTGATCTCTCTCAGATCATCTGCGCACCGTTTTGCACGCATTTCACAGTACAACATCTATTTTCGGCCAAATTGACGCGTTCTGTCTCTGTAGTTTGTGAGAGGGATTACGTTCCATTGGGGTCCCAGACCCCGTAAATCTGACAGATCTCTGTTAGTTAATGCATGTACCAAATGAAAATAATTTGTTAATGGATAGTATTAGAAAGAAAAATGTATGAAGATTTTTTTGAAAGTTTTTAATTTTCAAGGATTAGAAATAAATCGATTAAACTATTAAGGTGACAATAAAATGATGAGATAATTTTGGGAGGCAGAGGAGGTAATTAAATCGGAGGAAAATTTTGCCACTCATGGACAGAACCTGCAGCGCCGTAATTGGGGTGGGATGTCTTGATTACTATGCTATCGGAACGCACAGATGAAGGTTAAACAGGGGATTTTATGATTTCGGATGTCATTTGTTATTTATTAACTTCTTTTAGAAAAGCCCACGTCGCTGATTTCAATTATTTTGACGTTGACCTAAATGTTCTCTTCCTCGCCTAAGCCCCTCTGGTTCATTTCTAGCTTATCTCTTTTGAATCATTTCATCCAAAGTTTATGATATTGGGGTCTATTATGGTACCCCCGGGTGGGGTTCCCCCTTTAAACAACGCAACCAAACCCAACCGGGGGTACCATAATAGACCCCATTGTAAGAAATATTGGGAAATCTATGTCTTAAACTCATTTTTTGCGAGAAAAAAATTGTTTTACACCAGAACGAATATAGTAGCAGGATATTTTTATGAAGTTATGCCTAACATGGCGGAGACTACCGGTTTTATTTTCTAAACAAACCGATCGTTGCCATCAGCAAAAGAAAAATTAACCCGTTTTTTCCTCCACGTACCTTTGCGTTTTATACATATTGATTGTTTGGAAACATACTAACATCTCCTGTAGCTCTAAGAAAGAGGCACAATGATTCAAAATGTATTTTATATCTCATTATTTACATTCCTATAAAATAAATTGATACTGATATATTTTTAAATTATATTTTAGGCAGTTTACAGTGGAATGAAATCAATTGAAAAATCTTTTTTTTACCGATTTGGGAATCTCTTTGTTGGAAACGGCGCCATTACCAGGTATGAATACACAGAGTTATTCATATTTAGTTAAACGAATTTTTTTCACGTATATTTTAGCTTGAATGAGTTTTGCTATTGAAATCAAATTCATCACAGAAATATACTTCAGTTTTAAAGTTGTTTTGTCACAGGATGCTTTTCTCTGTGAAAACTGTTGATACATAATTAGTTTGGGAAAATTATCTCGTATTTTCTAAAGGCTGTCACAACAATCAAACTGCTGTACTTAAAACAAATTTATTAAGAAACAACCAGTGTTTTATGTACTATGAAGTGTCATTAAATTATGCATAAACAACATTATCCAAATATCGTAAACTTTCTGATTCTTTTTTTTTCCGGCGCATGGGTGAATGCTGCCGTAGGATACAGACAGCTCGAAGTATAGGCCTATTTAATAAAGTTAAAAGCTACAAGACTCGTAAAATTCGCAATTTAAAAACTTTTGGCAAATTACAATAATAGGAGCTCGACGCAAGCGCCATTCAACGTTGAAGGGTTTTTTCTACTAAGTTGGGTATTCTAGACATTTGCAACTGACTCGTTTTCGCTGTCTGTCGTAGTTTTTGATATAAAATCTCAAAGCGTTGCAAAAATCCAGCTTTCAATATTCAGGAGTAGAAATGATGCGATGAGACTCAAATGATAGATGATGCCAATGCCGCTGATAATGATGTAGTGAGATCGCATTTGCTTCAGTGTTTTTGATGATAAGGTCCAGAAGTTCCATGAATGTGGGATAATAAAGTTGCAAATTGTTATCGCACAAAATGGAAAGTAATATCATTAATAAAAGTTTATTTATTGTTTCAAGATCAGTGCTTTAATTCATGGGGAAAACGTACTTATTTTTAATCGACCTAATAATTAAATTCAGAACATTATATTTATGAAAATTCTCATTATTTAATTTAAATTTAATTAAGAAAAATCATAAAATAAACGTAAATATGCGTCAGAGAAGCGTCATGAATGAAGAACATGTCATATAAATGTCCTGTCTGTTTTGTGGACGTATCAGGTAAGTGTTGGCATTTTAAAAAATGATTTAAAGATTGGTAAATTAAACAAAATTTTGCAATTAAATTACAGGCAGAGTTGCACTGACAGTCATATTTTTAAATATGTTCCTGGCAGCGGTGGTCACGAGTGGAGAGCTCAACGAAAGATGCTGAATCCTTGTTTCCGCTCCGACATTCTTAAAGAGCATCTGCAGATCATCAACGTGCAATCTCAGATTCTTGCGAAACGCCTCGAAGGAGAAACAGAAAAGGACTTCACGAAAATTTCCAAGTATTTATCGGCTTGCACTTTCGACATAATATGTGGTAAGTTTATACTATATATATTACGTTATATATGGTTGCTGTAAGTTGTTTCTTCTCCAGTCCCACCCACTAAGCTGGTAGAACCGCCATTCTGGCTGTTAGGCGCAGGGGTGAACGGCTGGTGTTATCGCTCTGAAACTGAGTTTTTGGTGCCTTTCTTTCACTACTACTCAATAGGCTTTTCGACTTAACTGGTCATAACTTTCATTTTTGGACATAACTTTCACTTTTTACGAAAACTTCAAAACTGGGCAAACAAAACTCTATAATAGACTTATGTTTTTCATTTTATGGACTTATACAGTAGAGTCTCCCTACAACGAAGTCTCCCTACAGCGAATTTCTCCCTATAACGAAATTTTTAATCGGAATGTTATATAACATTCAAAATATTCTCCATATAACGAAGTGGTTGTCTCCCTATAATGAATTTTTTCAGACCTTTATCTTTTCGATTTTTGTCATTTTTGGAGAAAGTTGCTAATTTCTGGGCAAACAAATCGCTCACAAGTGCCTGTTTCTGAAACCACTCGCATTGTTCATTCCAGCGATAACACATAACAATAGAATGCTTTGTGAAGGGTAATGCAGCTGTGGGGACCTGGGTTTCTACAGAGGGAGCAACATTTCTACGGGTCAAGATTCCAAGAATCGGGGTGGAGTGGGGATGGAAAGAGCAAATGGAGTGACAATACGCATTTTATGTTTATCCGTACTAGTACATATTATTCTCTAAATGGGTGAATTGTCTTCACTTTTGAGCATTTTATTTATACAATAAAAATTAGCATAATTGTAATAAATTTATAATAAATATTACTTCATTTTTAATTGAAAGTTATAATTAAACATTTTTGAACTTATCGCACATACTAAAAGGTTTATAACATTTACTTAAATAACTGCAAAAATCTCTAATCTCCGTATAACGAAATTTTCTCTATAGCTAATTTTTCAACTGGAACCAAGCGATTTCGTTATAGGGAGATTCCACTGTATTTTGAGTTTTCCGCCATTATCAACATTAATTTCGGGTACCTCTAAGTAGCATGCGGAGTAGAGAATTATTTCCTACCCTGTACTAATCGCTCACTCAAACATTATTGTCTTGCAGTTACCAAATTTAACTTTCTTTGAATTCTTGCATTTTTAATTCGCTTTCTTTAAGAAATTGCGATCCTAAATAGTGGTTTGCCTTTGATTGAGAATGGTCGAAAATACATTCTACTGTTGTTAATTGTGCAGCTCGCATTTTTTAAATACAATTTTATTGAAACGTGTAACCTGAATTTGGAAGAATAAATTCATCAAAAGTTACCAGATATTAATGTAATCTAACAAAATATGAGTTTAATTTCTTTATTTCATATTGATAAACGCAATTATTTTCTGAATTTGATGAATAAATTCAGAAATATGACCAAATATTAATGTAATCTAACGAAATATGAGTTTAATATCTTTATTTCATATTACTAAACGTTATCAATTTTGAAGAGACCATCTGAAGAGTTGATGTGGGGACGCAACAATTATTTCCTACACTGTACTATTCGGTCACTCAAACATCCTTGGCTTGCAGTTATCAAATTTAACTTTCTTGAAATCATTCTTGCATTTTTAATTCGTTTTCTTTACGGGACTGCTATCCAAAATAGTGGATTGCCTTTGATTGAGAATGGTTAAAAATACATTTTACTGTTGTCAATTGTGCAGCTCGCATTTTTTAAATACAATTTTATTGAAACGTGTAACCTGAATTTGGGAGAATAAATTCATCTAAAGTTACCAGATATTAATGTAATCTAACAAAATATGAGTTTAATTTCTTTATTTCATATTACTAAACGCTATTATTTTCTGAATTTGAGGAATAAATTCATGAAATATTACCAAACATTAATGTAATCTAACGTAATACGAGTTTAATTTCATTATTTCATATTCCTGAAAGTTATTAATTTTGCAGAGATCATCTACGGAGTGGATATGAAGACTCAACAATCTAAAAAAGAAAGAGAGCCTGTCGTTTACTCCTTCAACAGGTATGTTTGATGTCGTGTTAACTAAAACATGAATCTTAGATTAAAATTATTAAAGTGTTTAGATTTTCTGAAACTTTTACAAACATACCCCTGAAACGCCTATATGAAATAGTTTAATTTCATATAAATCCTGCACTTATTTTGCCTTGTCAGCATTTTTTTCAATTCCTACTATTAATTCACACTCTCCCTATATATATTTATATATCTTGTTCAAATTTTCAATCTTTAATAAAATACTTTTTATTCATCCACTCAAGTTCAAATACATTTTTTAAAACTTGTAGTGGATGACACTTGATTTTAATACAGTTTTTTCAAATATTAATTCATTAATTAAATTTAATTAATTAATTTTAGTTTTATATGGGAGAAAGCATATGTCGCCTTGAGTCGTTTGGTTTGAATTTTTCTCAATAGATGGAGCTAATTTTACCAGCTTCTAGGCCTAATATTCTTTGTTTTCTGGTATGTTCACGAAGGCGTCATTTTTTCATGTATTTTTGTCAGAGGGTAATGTTGATTACTTTCTTTATTCTCTCTATTGGAAATGTTAAAAAAAGACTTTATGAAGTTTTTCATTCATTCATTCTTCAGTTCCTACTATTAGTTCACACTCTCCCTATATATATTTATATATCTTGTTCAAATTTTCAATCGTTAATAAAATACTTTTTATTCATCCACTCAAGTTCAAATACATTTTTAAAAACTTGTAGTGGATAACACTTGATATTAATACAGTTTTTTCAAATATTAATTCATTAATTAAATTTGATTAATTAATTTTAGTTTTATATGGGAGAAAAAATTTCTCTTATATAAGATATTTAGCAGGATATAAATTTAGAAATAAATACCGTCAGTGACGAAGCGTGTAGATCGCTGACCTAAGTAGGAATTGACTTTAATTTTTTTTTTTTATATTACTTGTTCGTTCTTCAGTCAAAGAATTTAACTTATCTCGAAACAGAAGGAATGACAAAAGGCAAAATATATCTTTTTTTTTTAAATTTGGGTTTAATAGCCTTTTAATTCTGTTATTTATTCTGTAACTTTTTAACTTTTGTTATTGAATTTGATTAAAGTTGAATTTTACCACGTGCCATTTCAGGTCAATAATTCTTTTTTTCGATGATTTTTATTCCATTTTTTTTTTCTTAGAGACTATTTAAAATAATTCAGAAGAATTTTAACACGTTCGACACGGTATCATTTGTCATGTACTGACAGTAATTTTTCTCTTCTGTCGTCACTGTGAACCAGCACTTTATTATTCGTTTATTTTTATGATTTATATTTCTTTCACTTTATTACTTCACTAGCCGCCCTCGGTGACCAGCCTGTTCTCCGGGAATATAATTCCAATTGAATCTCTTGTGCATAATTTGATATTCATAATTCCCTTAATATATCATTTTAAATTGTAATAGACGTTTAACGCATGCTCTTTTAGTGGTCTTGCACCTGTTATGTTCGTTGTTTGCATGAACCTCCTAATGCAGTCGAGTAACTGTCTGTGTCACGTAACATCTAATTACACCCCGTCGGCATCAACTTCACTCTTATTCCTCTTGAAAAATATGCATTTGATTTCAATATTAAAATGGTGCGGCACATCTTACGTCCAGCACCATTTTAACTGTATTAAAACATACTAATAACAAGTGTTGAAGCCTCTTTCAGAGTACTGGTTGCATTTCCTAATACAGTGCACTCCCGATTATCCGGGTTAATCACCGGGAGGGATCGCACGGAGAATAGAAAAACACGGATAATCCGAAATCTCCTTTTTATTAAAGAAAAAAATCAACATCAATACAAAAATATAAAAATTACTTACATTTGAAAATGCTGTATAACATCAAACTAGGAATTTTCCTTTTAATATTTACTGCTTAAAAAATCTGCAATGCGTCTTTGCCTCTGCTGTTTGTTCATCTCTTTTCGTATATCGACACATATTTGACGAACCGCAGTAACGTCACCGTAATCAAATCCTCTTTGTCCTATATAATCTAACAAAGTTTCCACAGATTGTAGAGCAACAGAATATGAAATTGTATTTCCCTCATTTAGTGCATCTTCTGCATCAGTACTAGCTGATTCTCCATTATCTAGTTCTTGAAGGATTTCTAATTTTTGTTTAACATTTAAAAAGTTTCGTTTTCGTTTCACATCATTCATTCTTACCAGTAGAAAATTTCACGCTACTAACTGACGATAAACAAGACGCAAAAACTAAAGAAACACGTGCGAAAGTGAAAGAGGACGAAGAAGTTAAAGAATGACGTGTCAGGCAGAAGCGTGTTCGTACGAGAATGAACTAGATTATACATTTCTCGGAAAATTAGGAGTTGAACCGGTAGAAATCGCACGTGGAGGAAAAAAGAAAAAATGTATTCTTTAGCCTCCGCCGTCGCGGCTCACTAGTTTCACGGAATGAATCTCTCGATCGAACATCAATATCTATTCTATAAGCGTGAAAATGTTTCTCTTTAACTTTTTTTGTGAGTCCGGAATGAGCACGGACAATAGAGTATACTGTATACTAAATATCTTAAAGTACTTTGTGTATAGATTTCAGAGTCAAATTGATGAAATCTCTACTAATAATAAAGGAGAATGTGTGTGTGTCTGTCTGTGTGTGTGTGTTGGAGCTCTGCAGGTCAGACCGCTGCACCCAGAGCTACGAAATTTGGCACAAACATATTTTGGGGTGGGTGGGAATGTGCACCTCGGAGCCCTTTTCTGTAATTTTAATTAATTAAAAATTAAGCGAAATGTATGTGTTTTTCATTGATAGCTTCCGAAAATATTACAGTACAAAAATTATTTTTACACCATCTGAAAGTACAAAACCCCTCTCAAATGACATCAATTAAGTTGTACAATGTTTTCTCGAATTTTAATACTTTAAAATTTAAATAATAATTTTTAAGATATTTTTTGTCATAGTTCACAACAATACTTTTCATTGTTGCAATGGAACTCAAACATTTTTCATTGTTTAATCAAAAATTTAATTGTATATTTCTCTTTCATTGTTATAATCTGAGATATTATCCTAATACATTTTGCTTTCATATTTTATTTCATCAAAATTTTTGTGAAAACTGTATACCAAGCTACTACTTTGCTTACAATAAGAAATATATCCATTAAGGTGAATGGTTATGGTTGCTATGTTTTCATTCTTTTCTCGGCATGTTTTAATCCAGTTAGCATGTGCTGGCCATAAAATGTGCTGCGTCATTTTAATGTTGAAATCAAATGCATATTTTACAAGAGGAATAAGAAAGTGAAGATAGTGCCGACAACGTGGAATTAGAGGCTACACTACATGGTCAATTATTTGACTCAATTAGGAACATTTATGTAGACAATGAACAGAAAAGGTCCAAGATCACCGATAGAACATGGGTCAAAATATCTACCACAATCTGAAGTTTAAAATTACGTTGTTAAGAGAACCATAAATATAAAATGTTAGATTCAATTGAAATCGTATCTCGGTTTAACAAGCTGGTCGTCGAAGGCGGCTATTAAAAAAGAAAGCAAATTCCTTATTTTTCAACAATGGAAGCGAAACACGCAAATAAATATTTGTCTAAACAATGAAAATGGTTTGAATATCATTACACCAATGACAATTATTATTTTTATTTATGCCTAAAATATTTGAAAAATTATTAAAATTAGAGAAAAAATATTTACATTAACTTAGTTAATATCATTGGAAAGATAATTTGTTTTTACTTTCAGATGGTGTAAAAATCATTTTTACACCGTAATATTTTCAGAAGTTATTAAGGAAGAACGCCAAAATTTCGCTAAATTTTTAATTAATTAAAATTCTATGAAAGGGCTCCGAGGTGCATATTCCCACTCTCGAAAGTACATTTGTGCCAAATTTCATAGATGTAGGTCCAGTGGTCTGTCCTGTAGAGCGCCAACACACACACACACACACACACACACCTTTATTAATATTGTTTAATTCGAGGGGTATTTTGATTTTAACCTCCGATGGGGCATAAAATAAAGATAAGCGTGAGTTACAAAATGGTTTTATTATCAAGAGTCAATCGAAGTTTCTTTCCGATGTAGTCAACGTGAAGATTGAGACATTTTTTTACATTGTCGAACGAGTATTCCAGTATCCTCTTCATAG
Source organism: Araneus ventricosus (assembly GCA_013235015.1). Lineage (NCBI taxonomy): Eukaryota > Metazoa > Arthropoda > Arachnida > Araneae > Araneidae > Araneus > Araneus ventricosus. Next base: position 18,687 of record BGPR01013771.1, on the reverse strand, counting down.
AAGGTTAGGTTAGGTTAGGTTATATTAACGTCCCGTTTTGAAGCAACACGAGGGCTATTTAGGGACGGACCTCGTAATTTTGAACCGCGGTCAGATGACGAGGACGACACCTGAACTGGCACCCCCCTCTCCAAACTTCCACGCCACACCAACGGGAGGACGTTTGGCCACTACGTATGATTTAGCGTGCAACAGGCCCCATACACGGCGGATCTTCAGTGGAATCGGGTTTCGAACCTGCGACCCTCCGGTCCCGATCTTCATAGAAGGTAGGGATCCTTGAAGCTCTTCGTTGTTGCAGAAATGCTGTCCTCCCAGACCAGTCTCCAGTCTCGAAAAAGAAGTCACCTGCGTCTCTCTTTCGAACCATTTGGTTAAATCGCTGAACAAGATCTTCACAAGCGACAGACTTGCATCCTTGTCCACCTTCACCATGAATATCAATTCCGCAGTCTTAAAATTCCTACGCCATTTTGTCACAACACCATTGCTCATTAATTTTGCTTCGTAATCGCGGCTCATTCTGGCATGACTTTCTGCTGCTCTATTACTTTCTTTCTGCCGTTCTGTTCCTGCTCTACAATCTGTTAGGAGAAAGATTCGTGAAGCACTCTTCTCCGGGCGATCTAAAGTCACACCGAATTCCTCTGCAACTTGACTGTTTACAATCTGTTGGAGAAGGATCCGTGATGCACTCTTCTCCAGGCAACCGAAAGTCGCGTCGAATTTCGCTCCGTCTTGACCGTGTTAACTGCTTACAATATGTGTTGTAAAAGATCCGTGACGCACTCTTCACCGGGCGATCGAAAGTCACTCAAATTCCGCTCCATCTTTACTGTTTACAGTATGTGTTGCAAAACATCCGTGAAGCACTCTTCTCGGCGCGATCGAAAGTCGCATCGAATTCCACTCCATCTTGACCGTGTTAACTGTTTATAATCTTTGTGTTTAAATATCTGTGAAGTGCTTTTCACCAGCCGATCGAAAGTCGCATCAAATTGCACCCCGTCTTGACCGTGTTAAGTGTTTACATTCTGTGTTGTGAAAGATCCGTGAAGACTCTTCTCCCGGCGATCGACAGACGCATCGAATTCTGTTCTGCCCTGGGGCTCTATCACGATTCTACCCACAACTAGTCGTATCGAATAGTTCTCGCTCGCGAGTACTCAAATACAGCGAGAAAATAGTCGCGACCTTCAATTTAGATGTACCACCAACGACGAGTGAAACCGAAGGGAGTAATTTCTCACCGTTTCCACGAGTACGAGAAGTGGAAAAGATCGACCAATCAAAAGAGAGCACTCTTTCGTATTTCGAAGCATAAACAAACAAATCAACTGTCGAATCGGCCTGTGAAGTATATTGTTTTAATGAAAACTACTTACTTTTGTTAAAATGGTTGTGTCATGCAGTTTTTACAGCATAATCAAACATATAATTTGTTAGATAAGTGGTTATTAAGTGAAGACTTTGTGCACTGTTCACAGAAAAATCTTTGATATTTCTCGATTATAAATTTTTCTTCCTATTGAATCGTGTTTTCACACTTTATGTCATTGTTTTATCTGTTTATTTCTCGAATATGATATGCATAGAATGAATTGACTCCTTCTATGAATGTGCTTTGTTATGCAATGAAATATGCTTTGTTTTTTTTAATGTTTATTTTCAATACTACATCTATAATCACTGTATCATTTTGCATCTAACAAAGACAAATACACTCCAGATAGTACTTCACGTATAAAACATCAAAATAACATTTTTGAATATTGTTTGCAGTTGTTTTTCATGAAACCATAGGTAAATAAATGCTCTTATCAATGAAATATGATGTAATCAATAAGTGTTTAAGCAAGGAACCCTTCTTGCACAAGAGCTAACATCAAAACTAGAGCCATCATTTAAAGTATCGCGAAACAAACACAACCTTCTCACTAGCGAAAAGTGCTTCTCGCTTGCCTTTAGCGCGGTGAGAAAAAACGGTTGAAACTCGCTAGGGATTTCGGTACCCAAACGATTTCGAAAGCTTCGTGTCAACGGATTTAGATGACATCGCGAAATGTGACGTCATGAGCGGGAGAACGGGTCATTTTCTCGCAACAGAATGGTTGTCGGCAGTGATGTGGGGTGGTTAAATACCCAGTGGGTAGGTAAATGTTTTTTGGGTATATACCCGGGTATTTACCCAAGGCCTGGGTAAATACCCAAAAACTGGGTATTTTCCTGAAAAAAAACTTTTCGAATGCTGATTCACAATGAAACATACAAACTTCTATAAACACCCAAAAACTTGATATTTTGCAAGGAAAAAAAGTATTTGTGAATGACGATTCAAAATTAAACTTAAAATTTATAAATACCCAAAACTGGGTATTTTACAAAAAAAAGTATTTGAGAATGGTTATTCAAAAAGAAATATTAAATTTATAAATACCCATACACTGAATATTTTGCGCAAAAATGTATTTGTTAAGAATGGTATTTCAAAATAAAACATATAAAATTTATAAATACTGCTAACTTTATATTTTGCAGAAATAAAAAAACAATGCATTTTCGAATGGTGATTCAAAATGAAACATAAAAATTACAACTATCCCAAAATTGAATATTTTGCAAAAAAGGTATTTGCGAATGGTAATTTAAAATTAAACAAATTAAATTTGAAAAAATGGGTATTTTGCAAAAAAAAAAAAAAGTATTTGCGAAAGGTGATTCAAAATGAAACATATAAAATTTATATACATAATACATAGTTTATAATTTTTTAAAAGTTTTTACTAAATTATAAAAAAACCCAATTGCTAACAGGATTCAGAATAAAGTATTTTAAAACTTAAACGGGATCGGGGATAATTTAGTTTTTCCGGTTTGAAGCTATGACACTTACAACAGAGTAATAATTTTTAACACCGTTTATGCTATACTAGTCGCCTTCGGCAATCATCTTTTCGCCGGGAATATAATTTCAACTGACTCTCTTATACATAATTTGATATTCATTCTTAACAAAGTAATTTGAAACTTCAAATTGGGATAAAGATTTAACTCGCGTTGTTTATGTAGCCTTGCACTTGTTCTGTTCCTTGTCTATTTGAAAGTCCCTAATGGAGTCAAGTAACATCTAATTGTGTACGTAATCGACACGAACAACAACAATTGACAACGAATTTAACAAACTTTATTTCAACATCGAAATAGCGCGGCATGTTTTACGTCCAGCGGCATGTTAGCTGACTTATAACATGCCGATAAAATGAATTAAAACATAGCAACCATAATTGTTCAGTTAACTGGATTATTTCCTAATATACTTACTATCTTGAGAGCTATCCTTACAGATTGCGCAGATAAATTGATCAAATAAAAAAGAAAGTAAAATCCAATAGGATATTTATCTTAGCTTTCAGCAATGGAAGAGAAACACTCAATTAAATATTTCGTTTAACCATGAAAACAGTTTGAATTTCATTGTAACAATGAAAAGTATTGTTTTAATATTCTGCTTAAAAATATTTTTTAAAATTTATTAATATTAGAGAAAACATAGAACGAGAACTTAATTGATATCGTTAAAAGGATAATTTTTAAAATTTTCAGATGGTGTAAGAATCATTTTTATGGTGTAATATTTTCGGAAGTTATTAAGGAAAAATGCCAAAATGTCGCTTAAATTTTAATGAATTAAAATTTCAAAAAAACCCCCTGCAATGTGCAAAACCTGCACATTCCCACGCTTAAAAGTATGTTTGCACAAATTTCGTTTCTCTAAGCCTTGCGGTCTTTTCCTGTACAGCACCAACATGAACCCATTTTCCTTTATTCTTAATAGAGATAGACATCACCAGTGAATTTTGTGATCCGTAATTTACTCACATTGCCGTGCTGGAAGTCTAAACATTCTTGTTTTGATTTAGTGAATGCAGAGTCATTTACTTTACGTGTATTAATATTACTACATATTTTACGTTAAAAGTAAAAAAAAGGAAAAAGTTACCTGCTTGGAGCTTTTAATGTTAAGAAAGGATAAAAGCATCCAATGTAAGTACTGTATGTTGAGTATAAACATGCCAATGTAAGCAAAATGGAGAAACACATAAAAAATATTTCAAAAGTACTATTGGATTAAAAAAGGTTTTGAAAGGGATAAAATAGATGATGAATTTTCTTTTAATCAAATTCCAACCATGACAACTACATCAAATTTAGAGTTTCAAGAACATTTAAATATTGTTGTTTATGATTCAGATTAATCCAATCTAACCAGGAAACTTTGTGTGAGTGTGTGTATTTAATATATTGTCAAATAATACAACAGTTTCAGCAACGAAAGAAATCAAATTTCTTGTTGCTGAAATGTTGTTACAAAGATCACTTAACTTTGTTGAGAGTAATATGAGTGAATATTACTTTCAGAATAATTTTCTTTTAAAAACTGTTAGAACTTAAACATCTGCTAACTTTTCATCAGCAATGTCTGGTACTTTGACTAATTAATCCAAAAAGAATGATAAAAAATTGTATCTTTCATTTTAGTTTCTATTGTCAGCTGTTCATCATTTTAAACCAAACTTATTATTTTCTTTTCTTCATTTAGTTAAAATAACTCTCATTTTTAAAAAGCAACAAATGCATTATTATTTCTTTACTCATTGTATTAAAAAAGGATTGACATTTAAGCCACGCAAAGATCTATGATATAGTATTGCGTTTTTGTTTTCTCTGATTCATTTTTTAGCCTTTATATAATTTAAAAGGTTCATAAAACTAGAACTCACTAAATATAGAGAAATCATATTTCACAGCAGTGCCTGTATTTTATCTGAATATAGTTAATTGAAGAATAAATACCCAGGTAAATACCCAAAATGGGTATTTACCCTTAAAAATAAATACCTGGGTATTTTACATCACTGGTTGTCGGTAGAATCGTGATAGAGCCCCTGGTGAACAAATCCAGTGTTGTTTTACGGTCCGAAAGACACTGTAAAAGAAGAAGTCACATGGTTAAAATCAGTGCAATTTTCGTCAAGCATTTTTAATCCATTTAATTCATCTGTAACACATATTCTGTGATAAAAACGAAAAATAAAGTAGCATTTAATAATGTTATATAATACTTATGCATTTATTGCGATTTCGATGGCATCATTTGTATTCGCAAAATTTTTTAATATTTAGTTGAAAGATCTGTCATTTTTTAAATTCTTTTTTGCTGCATACCAATCTTCTAATTTGATTTACAGAGGTTTCAGACTCATGGCACGAAGATTACTGAATGTATTTCTTTGGTCAGATTTCCTTTACTATTTTTGCTCTAAAGCTGGAAGAGAAGAAAAGAAGCATGCTCAGATTGCGAGAGATTTCACGAGAGACGTAAGGACAATGAATCTGTCACTTCTTTTTTTTCTTTTATGCATTTAAAGAAACGTCTTGGATACAAGGCAAATGCAGGAAAAAAATTTGACTAACGGAAATTCTAAAAAAATTTAACTCGATCGTCAATGGCACGATTAAATATATGTTATCTTTAATGATAAAATTATTTTAAGAGATGCTAGATTTTTTAAAAATTAAGTGGTTAAGATATAATATTTTCTTTTCTTTTTTTGTTTTTCAATGGAATCTGCATTAATTTGGAATAGAGCAAAGAAAGATTTTTTTAAAAGAAAAATTTTTTTCTATTGAATATATTTTCAAATACGCTCAAAACGACGGCTTGTAATCATATTTTTTGAGGATTCTAATTTTACTTAATATTGCACAAATTTTATTACTTTTAGATTTTGTAACTTTCCATTGGTAAGATAAAAAACCACGCATTCAATTGGATGTTATAAATTTCAAAATAAAGTTTTAAAAAGTTAGCTTTTCTTAACGAACAAACGAATTTTTGAAAGTGAATTACCGATTAATTGTCCTATTAAATACTTTTTCCCATTCGTTTTCAATCCACTCTTGGTTGGTTTTTTAAAATAGTGCATCATGTATTGCTAAAAATATCTCATTTCCCATCATTATTAAAAGCGTTAGATGAAATATTTGGCAATCTATTAGTATTAATAACAAAGTGCTCTTCTCCCCTGCGTAAAAATGAATAATATTTTACCAAAATTTAGTTAATTTTATAACGAATATTCGTTAAATGTCCATTACTGCCTTCACTTCAACGAGCTATCTTGTATATTTTCCGTTCATTTTTAAGAATTTACAGGGCCGGATTACCAAATAGGTTAAGTAGGCAACTGCCTATGAACCCTTCAACTTTGGGGGCCCTGGGGCTCCGAGATTTATTTGTGGTATTTTCAAGTTAATCTAATTTTGTGCTTTCATATGATTTACAAAGATCATGTATGCGAATGTATTGAAATTAAAAGCAAGTTTTTTTTAAACAGGAGTGGCGTTAGAGTCTCCCCGACGGCGGGCAGGATCTCCTCGACAAGGGGAAGGTGTTATGATGGCACTCTGAAATTTTCGGCAGATTTTTATTTATCTACTATTTGAATTGACCGTTGCGTGAAAGGGATACGAAATTTGCCTCGACGGAGGGGGGGGGGGGCCAGCCTCCCCGACAAAGGGCCCTGGACCCCCCCCCCAGACATCCCACTGGCACTACCCCTGCTTTTAAAATTATGCTTAAGATTTTTTTCAAGTTTTCAAATTTGCTTGCAGATAAGTTCTGTCCATTTTATTTATATATTTTTTGAATTGGAGGAATGTCTCGCAAACTTTTTATTTGAATATTTAGAACAAGTTATAAATAGTTTTAATTTTTTTTCCTATTTTGTTTAAAACTAGTCTTAAATTAAAACTTTTTATACGCGGCATATTAAAACGAATTCTTTTAAAGGTGACCCACAACTAAATGTTTTGTCATTTCAGATTATCATCCAATTTTTACTTAAAAAACAGATTATATAAAGATTAAATTAAAATTGGAAAAAAATATATGGTTTGGGAAGTTTGGAAGAGGAAAGGGGAGGGGACAAAATTTGCATTGCCGAAAGGCCCCGACAGAACTTAATCCGGCCCTGAGAATTTATTTGTACAACGCTCAAGTGTTTAAAAATATGCAATAAATGTGTTTGAAATTACTTCTATACACTAACACTCCAATTATTATCCAAAGAGCCCAGTTATACGAATCTCCAATCACCAGATTCATTTTTGGGAGAAAAAAGAAAGATAAAAAAACCCCCAGAAAAATGTGTCGCAATTGGGAAAATAATAATGAAAGCTTGGACCGTGGCCTTGAGTCGTATTTTTCCAACCGAAAGAGGTTATTTTTAGCAACTGAAATACTGTCCTAGTGCCTCGAGAGAGCCCCAGACACCAGACATGCTGATGACGGTCGTTATGGAAACGGGTTATTCCACTGCATTTGGGGGGTGAAGAAAAGAGCTTTATTTCAGTTGGCTCAGATAGAATCCTCGGAAGTCTAATCTCGCTTTGCACTCCGGTCGAAAACGAATTCCTCGCCTAACGAAATGCGCTTAGTTTGCTAAATGTTGCGGTTGATTTTATACCCGTTTCCCTCCTATCTTCGACTCGTCTACTTGCGGCAACCCTCTTCTAGGTTTTTCTCGTGGCAGTAGAACAGTAGGGTCCATACATACTGTATTTTTCATTTGTAAATTTAATACATATGCACGTAACATATGTGATTAACCTTGATACATAATTTAATTTGTAGTTTCTTTTTTATGTAAATCTTTTTTTAAAGTATCTACGTTTTCTGTAGCTTATGCTTGTTAAACTTAATTTCATGAAAAGTTTTTCTATTAATGACTTCTTTTTTACTTGATTTCTGACCTTTGTCCAATTATCCGAAAATATCTGACTTTGGCTCGATCCAGGTTTAATTCGGATAAATGAAGTTTCGATATATTTGTATTTGTAGTTGAATTCTGCATACAGTAAAAGCTGTTTATAAAGATAACGTAGGGACCCAGGAAAATATTGTTATAGGCAGGCTATCATTGTAGATAGTTTGTGGAACCAAAGTTTATGTACCTAATGCCCTAATATACTAACTAATTTTAATGCAATTATTCATTCATCTTACAAATACTCGATGGTATGACATTTCATTTTATGAACTTTAAATAATATAAACTTTTTTTAAGAACCCCAAAGTGAAAATTTTAGTGAACATTTTTACTATCAATAAAAAAGTGGGCATAAAAAGAAGATATAAGCATAAGTTTATTTCATAATTATACCGATGTTTTACGTAATGTCTTCAAATGCCAATGCTTCAAAATCGAACTTCAAGGAAGTGCTAACTGCGGGATCTCTGGCAGTGCCCAACCGGAGATAGAGGCAACGAACATCTGATCGCATTCCACTAACTAGCCTTCACCTATTACTGCTGCAACAATCTCCATTTCAAGCCTTTCCCACGATTCCACTATCTTGGAGTGTCGTTTTCAGGGAAAACCAGCTGGAGTGGCCTCCCCTAAACTTTCTCGTATACTTTTCAAACATATGTCATTTCCCTACCCCCTGCGTTGATAAAAAGTTCGAACCAACTGTAACCCAGAATACAATGACTATCAAAAGGTTTTTCATTGTTGATTATAGTGATAGTAAAATATTGAGGTGAAGAATCATATTCAAAAAGATACGTATGTATTAAAACTTCGCAATATTTTTTTTTTTTTTTATCAAACTCGAGCAATGCAAGTTCCGCGTGCGGAGGAGAAAACAGGAGAATAGCTTGCTCGCTGAATAGCTTGCGCATGCGCAGAGATTGCTTCCAATACGCAAGTAAAACGAGGCGCCCTAAATGTTTGCTTCCTTACAAAATCTCGCCGCCAGAATTGGCTTTTAGCAAACTGCCAAGTTTTCGGAGTATCCTTTCTTTGCACAGGCATTTACGCATGCGCATGGAGTTGAACAAGTATGCTATTACACAGATCGACAGGCAGTCAGCCCGTTGACGGATTTGGCCCAAAATTTTATACGGACCTACATTCATGACGATAAAACTGTGTACCAAATTTTATCCATCTGACTTTTCAAGTTTTTGAGTTATAGGGTTCGCATGACCTCGAACATACAGACAGACAGACTTCCCTTACACGGATTTTGTCCAAAATTTGATAGAAATCTACAAATTATGTTTAAAGACCACATACCAAATGTCATCCCCGTAGCTCTAATAGTTTTCGAGTTATCGTGTTCACAGACAAACAAACACACACACAGACAGACATAATTCCAAAATTGTGTTTTTCGGACTCCGGGAGGTCTAAAACGCGGAGATTCGTCAAAATCTCAACTTCGAATTTTTTGACAATTACAATACTTTCTCTTTGTATACTTCGTATACGAGAAAGTAAAAATTCGACTGTAAGCTGTGTCTGAGAAATTGCCGTTGGGATTGAGGGGCGTGAACTTACCTTACTCAACTGTGACTTTCTGTGACTAAAGTGGCTCTATGTGACTAAAGCAGCTCTATGTGACTGAAGTAACTGTTTGTGACTCTGAGATTATGTGACTGGAGTAGTTCTTTGCAACTCTCAATTTATGTGACTGTTTCGTGATTTTGGTTGGGTTTTTTTCCCCGAAAAAAATTCTTGTTTCCAAATGTAATATATTTATTCATGTTATTAATATTGGATACAATTTCTGTTAGTAACAATCTTATGTAAAATCGGACGATGGTACGAGAAATATTTAACGTAATTCAACAATTCTGGAGTAATATTTCGCATGAACGTAAGACCGATGAATGAATTGCTTTATGTGCATGGATAGTTTTTTGGAACCATATTGAGAATAAAATGTTTAAGAAAATCAAATGCCTTCTCGTAACAAAATTTGGAAAATCCAGTTAATGTACCGCTCACAACCGACTGCAGCAAGCAACTGAGGCCGCCAGATAGTTAGGTATGAGAAACCGCGGGAAGCTAGGTTGGTCACTGCGTGCCCGCGCATCGGTCGCTGTGACGTCATCAAAATTCTTCATGATTTTCACCAGCTTTCCAACTCTACTGTGACTAAACCGTAGGTCCAAATTCTTAAATTCATTTTGCAATCTTCAATATCCACCTTTCTCTGTTAAATGAAACTAAAACGAACTCTCTATGTTATTTGGTTGCGGAGCTATAAGCGTTCAGCTTTACAACGAAAAGCGTCATAATTTTTTCAATTTCCGACACCCCATTGGACCACTATGGAGGGACGTAAGTTTACGTCAAAAAAATCAGGATACCATACTAGCTTTCTAAAGATGTAAAATTATCCTAACAGACAGGTGCATCAGAAAAGTATATCGCTGCAGACAGATTCAAAATTCATTGAGTAAACAGGAATTCTGCTGGGACCATAGAAAATATCGTTACAGGCTTATCGTCATAGACAGTATCGTTAAACACAGGTTTTACTGTATTATAGAAAGCTAAGACAATTTTGTTAATAATAATAAAAATGGATGAACATGCCTCGCCATGGGGCGCCATGGAGTCAAAACATTACTGCGTTTGTGCCATTTTTTTTACAGAAAATATAATGAAGGGTGTGTAAAATAATATCATGCCCTAGCACCATTTACGTTTGCTAAATCACTGATGAGGACTTTATTATTTATTTAAAAAAATTAATATTGTTCTCCGGACCATCGTTATACTATTCTCTTACCGTCGCTATGCCTCTGGCCTTGTTGACAAAACATTAGTGTGTTTATGTCACCTTTTAAAGTCAAATATGATGATTGGGCAAAAGAATACCCTGCCCTGGGTATTCTACACACCCTACACTGATGAAGAAGAGGGGGTACGAACAGTTCATATTATTCCCTAGGAACCACCTACCGATTGCTGAGCATCTGACGCAGTGATTCTTGACCAGTGGGGCGCTCCCCGGGGCGTGATAACACTAAATGCGGGGCGCTAGCACATCGAAAAGAAAATATTATTTCAAAAATTGATTAATTTATTGAAAGAATTATAAGGTCTTCAAGGTTTGTAATTAAGGTCGCAGTGTAGCTTTAGCGTCAAAATACCAAAGATACATTATTATTCTATACATTGTTTTTATGAGAGGTGAGGGAAGGGGGCGCAAAGAAAATTATGATTGAAAATAGGGTCGCAAATACTAAAAGGTTGAGAAACACTGATCTTATGTAATGACAACCAATCACAATGAATCTCAACCAATAGCACGTTGGCAAGCTGAAGAGATGAAGCACGATTCACTTGCATACTTTAAACATGAATTTTTTCCATCGTAAAAACGATCGGCTGGAAAGCCAGAAATACTGAAGGAAATAGCGACTCAATATGATAGCTCTTCTGTTGCATTCATTTTACGTTGTTTCCTTACTGCCCATTCACACAATAGGAGAGGGTTAGACCGTAGCGACAAAAAACCAACAGGAGTGGTCTTCCCTAAACTTTCTCGTATACTTCCCAAAAAGGTGTCATTTTCCCTCTAACTAGGGTTGCCATACGTCCCATATACTATTTGTTCCGTTTGCTTCCTAAACTCTGAGTCATTATAATTTTAAAATGACCTGCGCCCATTTTTATGATTATGTGTAAAAGGAAAATGATAACAATTAAAAAAACTGCGTAAGTTTTCAATTTTTACGCGCGCTGAGGTACCAAAACTTAATTTAAAGTTTTTGAGATCGAAATATTACTATAAATATCATGCAAGATTTCACCATACCTTTCATCTGGAGAATGTCAGAACGAAGTTTCGGGTTCGGGGGTTTCCATAATTTCCGAAGCGCATCCGAAGCTACAATACTTCGTAAATCGCCAAGGTCAAAAGCCAACAATACTAACTTGAGTAAAATAAGCGAAACGCTCGCCAACACACAGTCACAATGTGCATTTTGAACCAAATATGCAATTTGAACATCTTTTTTTAATGGATTGAAACGAAATTTAAGCACAGATCTATAATTAATATTAGCAAACTTCATACCAATTTTCATTTATCTAAGTTTTTGTGTTAAGGAGTTATTGTGTTGACAAGTATGCGATTATACAGACCGACAGACTGTCAACCCTTTGACGGATTTGGCCCAAAATTTTATACGGGCCTACATTCATGATGATAAAACTGTGTACCAAATTTTATCCATTTAGCTGTTCAAGTTTTTGAGTTATAGTGTTCACATGACCGCGGACAGACAGACTTCCCGTGGACGGATTTTGTCCACAATTTGATAGAAACCTACAAATTATGTGTCAAGTTCACATACCAAAATTCTTCCCCGTAGCTCTAATAGTTTTCGAGTTATCGTGTTCACAGACAGACATAATTCCAAAATTGTGTTTTTCGGACTCAGGGAGGTCTAAAACGTGGAGATTCGTCAAAATCTCGAGTTCGAATTTTTTATGATTACAATACTTTCTTTTTGTATACTTCGTATACGAGAAAGAAAAAAAATGAGATCGTTCTTCATCTGACAGTTTCTGAGAGAAAAGAGACTCGAACACACAACTAAAACTACGTCTGAGGAAACAAATTACTTACTGAAGCACTGCATCACTTGCTTCTCCTGAATGCACGTCGCTGCATGGTATTGACTTCCCACATCCCCTGATTTCTGTTTATGAGAAATGTGAAAAGTCTTCATCTGTTTAGATCCGGTAAAATCTGTGACTTTATGATGCGAACAAATCGTCTCTCTTTGAATAAATTCTGCAGCAGAAATTTTTCATTCGGGATATCTGAGTTAGCAACACTGAACAGTTTCCGAGAAAGATTTTTATTTTTCTACCGTTAATAACAAAAATGCGAAACGGTGAAATGAAATGCAGTTTGTGGCAAAAGACTGATGGAATTGTTACTATCGTTAACCCTGTCCGGACAGTTGATGCCATTTCGCGTCACCAGAGTAAGCTGCTTTCAATAATCAACAAATATCATCATTTGCAGTTACATGTACCTAGATGGCAACATGTTCAAGTTGCAAATGAATGATGAATGAATAATTTTAATAAATTAATCTGGATGAAATGAATGATTTTAAACATGAAGTATTTCTAATTTTTTTAATATTTAATTTTTTTTTACTAGAAAATAATTATTTGGGCGGAAGAGGGTTAATATGAAACTCGTAACAAAGTAAATGAACATGTTTTAAATTTGCCTAAATACCAGAAGAAACTTCGTAATCAGAATTTTCAAGTTCTAAAAATATTATCATTGCACTAAACATTTTAAGTATTACATTATTCTCATAAAATTTTGTCACCTTGATCTTATATTCATTTATCTACAGTTTTTTAGCAGTAACTTTTCTAAGAGAATACTCATTTAAGAAACTTTTTATTTCAAATTAGCTGATCGTGAAGGAAAAACAAAACTTATTGAAACATTCCGAATCCAGTGAAAAGAACAGGAAGTCTCTGATGAAGCTACTGCTGAAGCAATATTATTTATCAGAAGATAAGACCGAAGAAGACATCATTGATCATCTCGTGACGTTCATGGTTGCTGTAAGAAATTAATTTTTCTTTATTATAAATTATGAGTTTTCTTTCTTGGACACCGGTGAATTAGTGTCAGAATCTCACACGTTTCAGACCAGATTCCGCTAAAAGTGTGCGTTAAAACGTGGCAGTCAAACGTTCTCCCACTAAGTGGCGTGCGGTGGTTCTAAAACTTATTGAAGCAGCTGGAATTTTAGTACACACATTAAACATAATACAGTCGAACCGCGATATAGCGAACCCGGAATATAACGAACCCTCGGTTACAGCGAACCTTTTACATGGCCCCAACTGAAGCCCTATGTTAATAATGTATTTTCATACGTTTACAACGAACAGCAAACGCTAGAGACTCGGTTATAGCGAACTGAAAACTTCAAACTTTTCACTTGCCCAAAGGGACAATCTTTACTAATTGTGCTCATGTCAACCCAACTTCTACAAGAGTTACCCCTTTCGCATGAAATACTCTGGTTCAGAGACCACATTCATCGCCTATTGTACCTTTGTTAGGGTCGCTGCTAACCCCATAAGTGGGACAAAGGAACAATAGGCAAGGCTTTTTACAGTTTCTATCTCCCCTCCTCTCCCCTGTAGACACCTGGCCTGGTATCAACCAAGGAAGGGGGAGGACTTTCTGGTCAGACGACCTAGGAGCAATCACATGTTTTCTCTGCCATTTTAGTTTAATTGCTTATCATTCTGTGAACTTTGCAGTGACCATGGCTAACGTTGGCAAGCGAATTATTTAATACTTTATTTGTCCCTAATTACTAATGAAAATATTATGTTACTAAAAAGTTTATTATAGAAGTAGTATCTTAGCATGTTAGGGCATTTTTTTGCAAATACGGATACAGCTAACCTCGGTTAAAACGAACCTCTGAGTCGGTCCGTTGAGAGTTTGTTATAACGGGGTTTGACTGTATTATCCATGCAATTTTATACATACAACTACGTTCAAAAAGTTCTGGAACTTTTAAAATATTTTCCAAATGTGAATGAATGATACATTTCCGGCTGAACAATTGAAGGGTACCCTCTGGCCGATTAGTCAGAACCGGTTTCATTTGGTTCAAACCCGTTCAGTGCTGGTGACTACAGGCATTCAAAACTTACCCTCATGGAAAGAGCATGTCGAATTTTGTTCGATTATAAGGGATTTGCGCACAAGGAATTCGTTGAGCACGATCGTACAGTCATTAAAGTCCTTAAACCTCTATATGATTCGGTGAGACGCAAGCAACCAGATCGAGGGAGTACCATCATGATAAAACGTCGACTCGGCTTATAAATAATCTCGATGAAATCTTTAGAGGGAGAAAAAAGGAATAAGAGAGTTCATTGCCACGACTTTTTTCTCGCTGTCGAAATAGCAAGTTGACACTATATTCTTAGTGAATAAAATGACGTTAATACAAATCTGACAAATGTTTTATTTTTTTAAACAGGAAACTGACAGAAATTTTGTAGGTCTTTTTTTTTTAATGGAGAAAAAAAATTTCATTTTTTTCAATTATTATTATTATTTTTAAGAACCAGTTCAAAGGTTTTTTTCAACCACGACTAATTACACAGGTCTGCAATGAAAAAAATTGCCTTAAAATAATAACATTTCTTATAGCTTTGGGGATGTTGAATAACTGGAAAAATAATTAATATATTCCATCACGTACAGTTTTACCACAAATCACAGGTCTAATGTGTACAAATTTTGTATATTTAAGAGAAAAGTAATATTATTTGTATGGAATTATTAAACATATTTAGAGATTTTAAATAATAATTTGCCCTATAAAAATTCTATTCGAGAAAAAATAATCGATTATTTATCTAAGATTTTCTTCTAAACTGGTAAACTATCTGTTAAACACCACAGTAAAGCCGGAGAAAGCAAGTTAAAACCGAATCACAGGCCTTTTGGCGCATGTCTGTCCTTCCCTTCCCTCTCCATCATTCTCTTTCCTGCCATTTTTCCTACTCCCCTGCCATTTTTCCTACCCCCCATCAATGTCTACCGATCAGTTCAGTATACTTGTATATATTCTGAGTTTTGAGTAGAAGATGTTTTTTTTACTTTTAGTTTGTATTGCGGTTGAGAGAAATGGCTTCCAGAGGATATGTTAATTCACCAGATTGTTTATACAATATCTGTGGTAACTATACATTAAAGAAACAAAGAAGCGTTTCAGAATTTGTGCGAAAAGTGTACTTTACTTATTTTGGCATGGAAATGGGGGATAGAGACAAACCTTGGATCCCACACAAAGTTTGTGTAGAAGACTTAAACCAATAGTTTCAAGAGGTAAAAAACAACCTTTTCGGTTTCGTATACCAATGGTTCGGAGAGATTCTAAACATCATACTGATGATTGCAATTTGTGTACATGCAGTGTGAAAGGTTTCAGTCTAAAGAACAAAAAATGATATTTTATCCTTACATCCGATCTGCCAGATAATGTCCCTCATGGGCCGGTGTACTTGTGTCTCCCCTCCAGATAAATTGGAAAATACTGCTTCATATTGTTACAGTCATGGAAAGTCGCTTCCCAGCAATGCAGGTCTTATGGTTGGGAAGAGAGTTTTACAAGGTGAAGCATGGAGTGACCTCAGCAACACTCGTGGCACGCATGACCTTGGCGACAAACTTTGCGACCATTTTGGCGACTTGGCGACAAATTTGGCGACCTTGGCGACAAATAGATTATTCTCGAAAATGCAACCCTTTTCTCGATATCTCTATTAGGGGCCGAGATCTAGGATTTTCATGAAAATTCTATGTGACGTCACGGCCTAACGGGGAGAGTATACAAGACCGCGTTTGGACCACAACAGCGTCTTTATCGACTGGTTACTTCTCTTTGAAGCGCGAACGTCTTCGGAGTTCTATCCGCTGTGTGAGCTAATCAGCTGGTGAGCTGAGCTGCTATTGTCTTTACTAGTTATTTGCTGACTGTTTGTGCTGTTAGATATCAAAGTGCTGTTAGATATCAACTGTCATTACCTGTGAATTGTTGTCTATTTACATTGGTAATCTGTGCAAGGACTATTGTTTCCTGTACCTGTGATGTTACATTTTCCTGCATATTTTATAAATGAAGCCAACTATTCTCCATTATCACCGTGGTTCGTGCCTTACACCACAGAGACCTTTTACCAGCAATGTATAATTGGGCTGCTTATACAAGAACCAATTTCTTGAGTTATTTACAAAGATGTTTCAAATACAGCAAGACAGTTCCTGACTTTGGAATCAAAGTTAGAGGGAAGGGGTATTTATGGAACCTGACATCCAGAAACATGATGAAGGAATAAGAATTTTGAGTTTAAGTAGAGAACAAGGCAGGAGAAAGAAACATGAAATCCTTGATAAGTAGTAGCAGCAGGAAATCAATGGACCCAGAGCTATGAAATCTATTGTAAAGAATGTTATCAAAATTCTTGGGGAATTGGAGTGTAATATGAGCTCAAGGTTCATTTCTCCATTCATGCCTGGACTAATTTCCAAAATTTAAATTACTCCTCAGGAAGAATTTCCTTAAGACATGGGGAAATGGAAGGAACTGATATCAAAGGAAGGTGGAATGTCAGCTCATGGTGACTCAGCTATCTGACGTGGAAAGGGGCAATACGTGGAATTCACCGGAAAGAAAAGCGGGACAGAGTTCTAGAGCCAGCAGGGGGTCAGCACAAGGCTTATGTACAGCGGAAGCTGGGGTGTGAGACGTGGTGGAAACGTGCAGCAGTGAGCCCGGTTGGGTGCGTGGTTTGGCGGTTTGACGTCTTTGTATTGCAATTTTCTACGTATTGAAACCAGCTGCAGGCAGGAGACCATCCCGCTGATTCGACTTCTTGTCTGCTCTTCTGTTGCGCGTGTTTCTCTTGCGTCGAGCAGTCGCCACATGGTCTTGTTTGATCCGCTCACTGATATCGAATCTCCCATTTCCTTATGTCTTGGCATTTCACATCTAGGCTTCATCGAGCGATGAATGAGCTGTTCAGGCCCCGATGACTTTTAATGAATTTATGATTTGGAATGCTATTGTTTCAAAATTGGATTACTTTTTATTTTCAGGATTTTCATGCTTTTCTGCGAACTCAGAATTTTTTGGCTAACAAATAAATGTTTTCGATGCGGAGTTATAAACCGCCCTTCTCACAACGATTAGTCGGGAACTGTCGCAAGGTATTTGAGGCGTTCTCCTTCTTTGCAGTAAACGCCTCGAAAGTGTTTTATGAGCCCAGAACCTGTTGTTGCAATGCCTGACGGTGTGGTGATTATTTGCGGTGAAGACTGTTGTAAGGCTGTGAAGCGAAACACGGGCAGAGATGAATACTTGCGCGAATTACCAGTAATGAAATGAACGGCAATTCGCAGGCGGTTGATATCTGGCTGCACTTTGACTATCACAACGGCACAGGCGCAGAATCGGCAGAAATAACCAGTAAAGACGTGGCAACAATCACCAGCTTGTTCAACTTTCACGCGGCGGATAGGCGAGAACGTTACTCGAAAAACGGTCGACAAAGTACTGTTGTACCCGGAATATTTAGCCAGCTGCTCTTCCCCGCCCAAGCAGAACAAAGAATCTGGTCTCGACTACAATAGGGCCTTCATCGAAAGGGACGCGAATAATCGACGTCGCCGAGGTGCTCAAATTGTCATAGTCAAAACTGGTGCGGTATGTCCAGATCATGCGTGCTGCAGTGAACCATGCTTTCGCCGCGGTAAAGCTCTTCCACAGCTCCACTGAACTGCATTGCTGGGAAACTTCATGACTGTATTTTATTTCAGTAGTATTTGGTTATCTGGAGGCACAAGTACGCCGACTACATGGTGCCTCTGCTAAATGTACTGAAGTACTGTCGGCTGTGATGTTTACTCTCCGATACGATGACTGCGAAACCGAGGTACCCACTCTTTGGCTTATTGGTTTAAATCTTCTACGCAAGCTTTTGTATTGAGATCAGGACTGTCCCCATTTCCCATGCCAGGCAAAATGAAGCCACTTTCCTTTTCTTTGTTTCTTTTATTATGAATTGCAGATATTAACAGCAGGCACAATCTGGTAGTGTATCATCACTCTGAGGCCATTTTCTCTCGGCAGTAAAAGCTGTCTTCTCAAACTCGGGAGACCAAGCCTTACTGATCGACGAACGTCGATGAGGGAAGGCGAGAAGAAGCAGGAAAATGACGGAAAGTGATGGAGGAAGGACTTTAACGGCGCTC
>BGPR01013770.1:0-31161 GCA_013235015.1 Araneus ventricosus | reverse complement strand
TAGTCATGTGTTTCTTTCTGGACAAATGTGTGAATTGCGCTTTCGTATGTGTGGTCTAGTGTTTCCTTTGTGTTTGATCATGGATTTCTTTCAGGCAAATATGTTGTCCTTTCTGAATATTCATGGGTTTCTTTCAGACCCATGTGCTGTTCTCTGTGTTTGGTTACGAGTTTATATCTAGACACTTCGTTGGTTATTTGTATCTGTACGGTCACAAGTTTGAATTGTACTTACCTTTGCATGAGGTCTAGTGTATCTGTCTACTCATCTACTCTCTTCTCCAATACATAAGGCACCACCCTCTCAAAGTCAACAACACAAAGACTTGAGAGAACTAACAGTTTCATTACTAATTATTATAATCTTTTGTTCTAAGTGTCCTATTTTTTGTATCCTTATATATAAAATGTACATTTTTTTGCTCTGGCTTTTTCAATAAAGTTTCACGCATGCCCAACTATCAGACAGGGAGCCATCTTGGCTCCGAGTTCGGGGGTATGCTGAGGTGTTAAGTTAAGTGTTTATGTCCAGACTTTTGCAAGCACTGTGCATTACTTTGTGTGTGATAATATGTTTTGTGTGAGTGTTAAGCGGGAGAGAAGGTTACTATTATTTCTCCGCCGAAAGAACTCAGCTCACCAAGTTGTCTCGTTGCAGGCGGTCGCTATAGAATTAACTTGTCATGGAAGGAATCCATTTCGAGTAGGTATAAAATTACGAATTATGTACTATTTTTACCGCCGCCAACTGACGCCAACAATAAAATAAAACTCAGACTTCCGTCGGATTCCTCCTGTTAGAAATGGATATTCCATAATATAACCAGTTGCTATAGTGACCGCCATCGACGAAACAACTTGGTGAGCAGAGTTCTCGTGGCGGACAAACACTTACCCCAGAGGTATATATAACTAGTAATTTGGCCTGTCCTTACGGACATACAAATATCGAGCCATTGACAGTTCCGAAGAACGCCAGCAAATTCGAATACAAAATTTCTTCACAAAGTACACTGCTTCATAGGAAAAAAAGGTTAAAATAACCAACACAATTTCTCACAATTTCAAATTCCTATACGCACTATCAAACTTTCCTAAACTCAAAATCTTGATTAATTACCAAATAACATAAATTAAAATACAGTCATAAGGAAAATAAAGAGAAAAAATGAAATATTATATATATCCTTAATCCTTAATAATAATAAATGCGAAAGTGTGTCTGTCTGCCTGTCTGTTTTTTAAGATTTCACGACCAAACCACAAGACCGATTTGGATGAAAATTGGCAGAGTTGTAGCTTGAAACCCAAGAACAGACATAGGCTAGGTGAAATCACGTTAAATTAATTATTTTTGACTACAGATTAAAGTTAGTTAACAAAGAAAGCCCATTGACTCTGCGATTCGCGATGAAGTTTATTTTATTTTTAAATCAACTGTCACGTGATCCTTCAGGAATGCGAAAACATGTGGAATAAATTATTTTTAAAATCAACTATCACGTAATCCTTTTTTCCGCTGTAACTTCGGAGCAAATTGTTCGATACAAATTATCTTTATACAATCTTAAAGATAAAAGTTTTACCTTTTCAATGATACCAATTTTATTTCTGTGACATTTTTCATTCAATTTTTATTAATTTTTTAAATTTTACGTGCAGACGATTTTGAAATAACACAAATTTATAGCTACTCAGTTGCTAGGAAATGGTTAGACTTTGAACTAATTTACCTTTATTTCTGAAAATTTTGCTTATATTTATAAGTAGCCATAAAATAAGGCAGAATTTACATGTATCTGTCTGTCTGTCGGTCGATCGGTCGGTCACAAGAACTCCTCCTAAGCGGTGAACGGTAGCGACATGAAATTTACACACAAGGTGCTATTTTCAACTTTTAGAGTTAATTAGTTCTTACGATATTTAATTAAATAACGAACATTAGCCGCTTTTAAGCCTAATGCTTAGACGTTTTCTGTCAATAACTTCTGAAATCTTTATTAGACAACAATTATTTTTATGCCATTTTAAAGACCAGAAAATGATCTTTTTAATGCTATTAATTCCATTGCGATGAAATGTTTTTTCCGATTGCTATAAAGGTTTAAAAATATTTTTTAACGTAATTTCTGACAATACTTTTTTCCTTATAGAAATAAATTCAAGCCAAATTACTGTTTCGCGCAAGGACTTTTGCCAGTGTAAAAATTAATATAAGAAAATATTGCTTTCTTTGACCATAAACAACAAAGGAGACTTTACACTTCCGGTTTCCTGTTGTGGTAGCATTTACAGCTTTTAATACGGTTACACAGTGATCGAATGACGTTAGTGAATTATTCTCTCGATGTTTTGTTTAATTTTCACAGTGAGATATTACAGAATATCCTTCTGTAGATACGGTAATGGTCATTAACAAGGAGCATCATATTCTGTAGAGCTCTTCAAGATCTTAGAATTGTCAGGGGCACCTTCCGACACGCCTAGAATGATAGTCGGTGTGCCAATACTACTAATACGTAACCTCGATATACCGAGACTGCGCAATGGCACACGGTTAAAAATTACACACCTAGTTACAAACGTCGTGAAAGCTACTGTTATGACTGATATAGGGAGAATAGAGAGTGTTTTAATTCCATGCCTTCCGATAACACCGAAGGACTTATCATCTCAGTTCAAAAGGTAACAAATCCCTGTAAAAATATCATTTGTTAGGCTCAGGGCCAGACACTGAAAGTGGCAGGCGTACATTTGGAAGAACCATATTTTTCCCATGGGCAACTGTATGTGGCCTGTTCACGTGTGTACAGCCCCAACAACCTCTACATCCGTGCAAATAACGTGATATACAAAAGTACACTATATGCCCAAAAGTATCCGGACACTTGCAGATTTTCACATTTTTTAGAATTTCTTCGGAATGGTTTAACCGACTGCCTTTAAACTTTGGACATGTAAAGAATAGACAATAACTCACATTTTATATTGAAGATTCGGTCCTGAGGGCAATTAGGGGGCCGTCTACAAACTGATGATTACAAAAACGTTTATGGCCCGCCCCACTTCACAGAATACTGATAACAAGATGAAACTTTCAGAAATGGTAATGTTTAATGTGCATAATATTTACGGGAATTTCTGTAAACTCAGCGCAAATATTTGGGAAGATATAAAGGTTTTCTTAAAAAATCTCAAATTTTCCCACTGTTTTTTACTTATAACACGCAGAGTTTTCTGTTATATTATGCGAAACTTACAGAAAAGATGACAATATGTTAGAGAAACATTTGTGTAAAACGTTGGAAAAGAATTGTTGAATATTACAGGAATTATGAGCATTTTTAGTAAATAGTGTTTTATTGCGCATGCGCGAAACATAGTGTAATTTTTCTTTCACTACTTTAAAGCCAGATATATAGGGCAACTTATATAAAACAATTCAGTTCAATATCTTTAGTATTCAGAAAGATATCGGCATTACAACGAGCAGAATTTTAGCTCCTGTCGAAGAGAAGCTAAAAGATGAGGGGTTCTATACAAAATGATATTTTTTAAACTTATATCTTTAAATAGTTATATTGAATTGTATAGCGGTTAGAATTTGCTGCATACCCATGAACACTTATCAATTACGTGCATAACTTAAATTCCAGCTAATTAGGCACTATAAATAACAAAAATTTTATTACTTTAATTGTATTATTTACATGATTATTAACAAGTTACATATTACAATTTTACGGCCAAACGATATTTTTAAATATGCTAATTTTATGGCGAAACGATTTTTTATCTAATTAATTTCTTTTCTTAAAATATTTTAATAATTCTACATATATATATTTTATTCGTTACGAATATTAGATGTGTTCATGGGTATTCAGCAAATTCTAACCACTATACAATTCAATATAACTATTTAAAGATATAAGTTTTAAAAATATCGATTTGTGTACAACCCCTCATCTTTTAGCTTCTCTTCGACAGGAGCTAAAATTCTGCTCGTTGTAATGCCGATATCTTTCTGAATACTAAAGATATTGAACTGAATTGTTTTATATAAGTTGCCCTATATATCTGGCTTTAAAGTAGTGAAAGAAAAATTACACTATGTTTTGCGCATGCGCAATAAAACACTATTTACTAAAAATGCTCATAATTCCTGTAATATTCAACAATTCTTTTCCAACGTTTTACACAAATGTTTCTCTAACATATTGTCATCTTTTCTGTAAGTTTCGCATAATATAACAGAAAACTCTGCGTGTTATAAGTAAAAAACAGTGGGAAAATTTGAGATTTTTTAAGAAAACCTTTATATCTTCCCAAATATTTGCGCTGAGTTTACAGAAATTCCCGTAAATATTATGCACATTAAACATTACCATTTCTGAAAGTTTCATCTTGTTATCAGTATTCTGTGAAGTGGGGTGGGCCAAAATCGTTTTTGTAATCATCAGTTTGTAGACGGCCCCCTAATTGCCCTCAAGACCGAATCTTCAATGTAAAATGTGAGTTATTGTCTATTCTTTACATGTCCGAAGTTTAAAGGCAGTCGGTTAAACCATTCCGGAGAAATTCTAAAAAATGTGAAAATCTGCAAGTGTCCGGATACTTTTGGGCATATAGTGTATATCATCATAGATAAACAATTTACATAACTATATCAGCATAAATGTACAGTACACTCCTGTCAGCCGTCCAATTAAGTATTATCAACCGTCAGAACCTTTCCTTTCCCCTTTCAAAATGCAACAAAAATTTACATTCGTGAATTAAAAAAAAAGAATAATTCAAATTCTTCGCGCGCAAAGTCGCGGGTAACAGCTAGTATATATATATATATATATACACAAGTAACCACAAATTAAAACCTGAACATGCAACACACTGCATCAGAAGAAAAAGGCTAAATCAACCTATACACAATTTCTTATCACAGTTTCAAATTTTCCTATACATGATTTCAAGCTGTCCAATACACAATTTCTTGAATAATAAATAAATAACAATAAAATAATAATAATAATAATAATAAAGAAAATAAGAAGAAGAAAAAATGGAATGAATATAGGAAGCCACAAATTAAAACGGTACCAAACAACAAATCAAAAATAAACACAGAAAAAACACACAAACAAATATAAAAAAACACACACAATAAACAAACAACAGAGTTGCGGCTAGTAAACAGGTGCGAGTATTTACAAAAAAAAATGTATATATATATATATATATATATAAATGGGGGATTCCCAGATGAAGAGTTTTAAAAAGTACGAATCCCCCTCTATCATTTTTTGAAAAAATTAGAGACCACAAGAAGGAAGCAGTTTAAGAATATCGTACAGAAAGTTGAATATAAATCCCTGCTGAGATAAGAGAAGTCAAATTGGGTCTTTGTTTTGGGAATTAGACTTAAATCCCTCCTCTGTTTTATGTGGCAAAGTGAAGTTTCAGTCTTGATGTTAACTAGGATTAATAGGACAACTTGTCGCCTTTTGTGCAAAGATTTTCTCTCTCAGGGCTATTACATTACTTACAGGGTTTTAAGATAAGTAACTACCTATTAACATTTAAAGATGCACTTCTAAAAAGAATAATAATAAGGAAATATTCATGAAACTATCTTTTCGATAAAGAATTTAGAAAACTAAAGATAGCGTATTCTTTTCAGCAATAGATAATTCATTAAAACTTTTTTTGGAAGAAATTAGTAACCTTTTAATCGGTATGTTTAAGGATATGGCTTTATAAGTTATTTCTGCTCATAGATGAGTTCGATATGCAGTTTCTAATAGGAATTATTGCCATTTTTAGACCTATTTACTGAAGGATAAATTTTGTTGAACAACAATCTTAGAAAAAGATGTATAATTATTTTTAACAGAAATTAACAAAAAGTATTTCATTATTTACAAACAGGGCAGTAAAAATGCATATTTAGTAATTTATATTTAGGATTTATTTTTTAAATAGAAAGAATTAGAAAAGTCCACAAATTTTGAAATCAAATGAATTAATTCATACATTCATCTGCTTAAATTTCGTCTTACATAGTAATTGCTGATCTTCTTTATTTTCATTTGATTAGGAACGACTGTATTTGCCCTTAAATTACGGGACAAACGCAATTTGACATTCATTTAAAGTTGAATTTTGGACGAAGAAAAATTTAAGGGTTATGTTTCATTTCCAAATCATTTCAAGATTAGACTTTATTCCCTTTTCGACTACCCGGGGAGTTATTTATTCTTGTTTTCACTCATCAGCAATATAATTAGCATTCAAATATGTAGTGATATGATTTTGAAAGACTAAAATTATCTACACTAGGATTAAAAAATGTGCAGATTTACTACGAGAGGGAAATAACGCTAGTGATTTAATTTGGAGCGACTTAGCACCTATTTGACGATAAAATGGGTTAAGGCTGTAAAAATATCTGAAGACTGATTGAGAAATACCGCAAACTGACTACCTGATGGAAGTGAAACATTAATGCCTTAGGGGCCCCATTGGTGCTTCAGCCCATAAATAGAGCAAAAATATCCTCTAATATAGAATTTGAGTCGCAAACTGACTACCTGATGGGAGTGAAACTTCAATGTCTTAGGGGCCCCATTGGTGTTTCAGCCCAGAAATAGAGTAAAAATATCCTATAATATAGAATTTGTATAGAAAACTGACTACTTGATGGAATTGAAACTTTAATGCCTTAGGGCCCTATTGGTGTTTCAGCCCATAAAGAGTGTAAAAATATGCTCTAATATAGAATTTGTAAACCTTTAAGGAAAAGTTTAAATTTTTCTATCTATTACTGAATTCACTACATCCATTTATTACAGAATAAATGTAAATAATATTAAAAAGTTAATTAATAATAAAGCATGTAAATAAATGTAAAGGCATGTATATCTGTATTAAAGACCTTTCAAAACAATCCTAGAAGGGACAACCCAAGAGGCTGAATCCATAATCCAACAGTACACACATTCCATTGCCTAAGTACCTTTTATCCTAAGCACATTTAATGGAGCAAGAAAATGTGTCCAGACGTTATGACAGCAGTGCCGGAGGGGTGGATCGTTGTCCACCTAATGGCGGTGGCATGCCGCCGAAAGCTGAGTGCGCGACGTCACCGGCAGATGACGACATAAAGCTGTTAGGGCTGTCATCGTCGTCCACTGGGAAAGGGGGGGTCGTTGATTAATATTATTGGAGGAAGTTAAACTGGGGAGATCTTACTCTAGTTAATACGGCGGGATTCCTGTCGAATCAGAGGCGTGATTAAGGGACGTTAATGTAGGGAGGGAATTGATAAGTTTTATGAAGAATGCTCTGCGGGTAAGCGACCACTCAAGGTAGAGCGAGA
Source organism: Araneus ventricosus (assembly GCA_013235015.1). Lineage (NCBI taxonomy): Eukaryota > Metazoa > Arthropoda > Arachnida > Araneae > Araneidae > Araneus > Araneus ventricosus. The sequence continues at coordinate 23,784 of BGPR01013770.1, read as the reverse complement.
AGACAGGTAGAGGTATCATTTTTTAGTGATGAAAATGATGCAGTGCTTTAACTGTTCCGAAAAATTTCGGCATTTTATTTTTGCATTGTATTTTCATGCTGTCGTTTCTCATTAAGTGTAAAACAGAACTACATATATTAATAAAAATGAAATTATCTTTGGAGGAATATCTTGTGCATAAAATTTGAAAATCAGAAGGTGGAGTTGGAGTAGATTGATAAGCGGGAACATTCATACAGTCCATAAATTTGGATGATTGGAATAGATCACATCCTCTCATATATATGCCACTGTAACCCTTCTCATAGAGAATATTTTTCAGCCATGTTTAGTCAAAAGTTACTTTACAAATGAATGAAACCGTTAATCTTCTCATCTAAGTGAATTTTTCTCTAAATATGTGTTGCGTCATTTCTTTAACTAGTTACGTTTTCCTGCCATGTAATCTACTCCAAAGATAGGAAAAAACATTTATTTTTCTGAACTATATTAAGTTTTGAGGTTGTTTACCGTTGTTTTTGCGTGACCACTTGTTTTAAGTAAAGAGGGTTTTAGGGGCAGATTGATACAAGTGACTCCGGGGTACATTGGTACTCGTCTTCTGTGTGTATCAATGTGCCTTAACAGGAATTACTTTGCAAAATCGTATTCAGAAATGGATAAAAAACGTAAAAATGAATTATCTAAGAGAAACACGAAATTAAGTGTTTGCTTAAACTATGAAAACGGTTTGAATTTCATTGCAAAAATGAAAAGTATTATTGTAAATTAAGTTTAAAATATTTTTTACGAATTTATTAAAATAAGAGAGAGAATTGTAAGGAAACTTAATTAATATCATCGGAAATATAATTTTTTACATTTTTCAGATGGTGCGAAAATTACTTTTGTGCTATATTATTTTTGTAAGTCATCCAGAAAAAACGTGAAAATTTCTCTTAATTTTTATTTAATTAAAATTTCCAAAAACGGCTTCGAGGTACACATTCCCGCTCTTCAAATTATTTTTACACATACACACACACATTCTCCTTTATTATTTGCAGAGGTAAATTATTTTCCATGGCATTGTTCCAGTCTCATTATAAATTTTGAATTCTAATTAAAATAAAAATTTGTTACATTGTTAAATTTTTAAACCTTGATTTGGAATACAAAGTTTACTGATGAAACAAATTTTCTTTTCATCCCACACCTATTAATCATCATTATTTTCGATATTTCCGTATGGAAATGGATTTGTACCGATGAACGCCCGGTATGAGGCAAATTGATACAAAACCATTTCTAGGAAAAAAAATGCAATAATTATTTTATTATGTCATTTGTGACCAAAACTGAGCTGAAATCCTATATTAGATTAACAAATGTATAAATATAGTGTATTAGTTCTAAGTATTACCTCTGGTAAAATCATTTTTTAGCTCTCCAAAAAAAGTGAATTAAGACACTTAAGATATTTTCAGTTTAACTCGCATTGTTTTACTGATTTTTTAACACTGCTGAAAGTGTTTTAATAGGCCCAAAATTTCGACATCCATGAATTTAAATGTTTGAGAATCACATAGTGAAAAAAAGTGGTTATATGTGAATAATGTGTGTCTATGCATGTGACTGACAAAACAATAATTTCAAAACAACAATGAGTTAAATGCATGAAATTTATAATATGAACTTTAGATGTAACAAACTTTGAATCAAATCTGCCAATGGGATGAGGAATTTAAGACACGTTAATGAAGAGATGGAACTGATAAGTTTTGGGATGAATGCGTTGCTTGGAGCAACCACTCAATGTGTAGAGAGAAGGCAGATGGACGTATTCTTTCTTTGACTCTAATGATAACCGTAGAGAAATCCTTGTATCATTTATAAAACTGTAGACATCTCATTCTTATATAATCTTATTTTTCACACTGTCGTTTTCGGATATGACTTAAAGAAAACTAATGATAATAACAATAATAATGAAATCCTGCAATAGGAATATCTGGTTGAGAAACTTTAATTTACAGTTTATCCCAAATTGATAATTTTCTATCCTTCAATAAATAAGGCATCTTTGCTGTTAGAAACTTAAATGCTGTTTTTATTTTCTCGTATTTGAAGCATGCACAGAGCAAGTATTGTGCTCCTGCCCTAAATTCGATTTCTAGTATTTTATGAAATTAGATATTTTAGAATTCCACTAAGCTGAAAATGGATATATATTTTGTATATCTGCTTGTTATATATATATATATATATATATATTTGTATAATAATAATAATAAATATAATTTATATATATGTTGTAATGAATATATATTTGTATATTTGTTTGCTTTTCCCAAATGCTTTAGAAGGGTGGGATAAAAAAAGTTTTGTACATATTTATCTGCTTGTTTATATGTGAAAATGATAATTTCAAAATAGCAGCAAAATGTATGGAATTAGTCAAATTTTGAGGCAAATACAGCATTACATTATCAGCGAGAAATTATATATACAGGGTGCACACTAAAGTCCCTTACCACCCTTTTGACTACCGAATGGCTGCATCTATCTTCATAAAAGTGGTGTCTAGGCATGGTAAAGTGACTATGCGCTACTGGATGAAACCACTTACAGTGCCACCTGGTTGAACACGGTGGAGTTAGCGTTATTATCTCTAAAAGGGTACGAGATAGAGGAAAAAATTGAACTACAAAATTGTTACAAGATACCTTTATTTTCAATGTTCAAACTTCTCTCCGTCAGCTACAACGCACATCTGGATCCTTGCTTGAATATCACGTTGCACACGGTGTTGCATAGCGGATGTCACGTTGGCACAAGCATGCGCAACATGTCGTTGAAGGTCCTGCAATGTTGTTGACGGAGGGGTCGCATACATCTGCTGTTTTAGGTATCCGCACAGGAAAAAGTCCATTGGAGTCAGATCAGGTGAACGTGGAGGCCACTCTTGGAAATTACCATACCCGATTATATGTTCGCCGAATTCCTCCACCAGGTATTGCTTCACCGTTATGTTTGAACCATACGTTCCGGACCTGAAAACAAACAAATGTGCATTTTAAGCGTTCTGTTTTTAGCATTTATGACCATAATGTGTCTTTTTGTAATAAATCGATGATGCTGTAGAGCTCTTGTAATTCTTTCTTTTCCTTCCTTTCTTGTAATTCTTTCTAGTTCGTACCGTTTAAGAGATAATAACGCTAACTCCACTATTTTCCAACAGGTGGCACTGTAAGTGGTTTCATCCTATAGTGCATAGTCACTTTACCATGCCTAGACAACACTATTATGAAAATAGCTGCAGCTATTCGGTAGTTAAAATGGTGGTAAGGGACTTTAGTGCGCAACCTGTATGTATTCGTTTTTTGTGTTATAAACATTTTTTAAATTTTCTTTTTTTTAATTGGTCGTCTTCTCACTTTCAAGAAAAATCTTATAGAAATTTTGTATTGTTGCATTTATTTTTCTTCCATTTGCCACTTAACACTGTGAAAAGAAGCAAATTTTCTTTTTCCTTTGGCTTTGGCGATGATTGTAAAAAAAGAAATTAAAATATTTTCAAAGAGAAATAAAGAGAACGAATATACTTCATTCTTTCATAATATTTTTTACCTTACATTTTTAAATACAAAACCTATTCGAAACTTTGAACGAGAATGACAGTCACCTAAGGGTTGCCCCCAGTGGTTATACAAGAAATTCTGAAATTAAAATCTGCTTTCTCATTTAAAACATATTTGATAGTAAATAATATTAAGAAATAGCAGACTGCTAAATATCCTTTTATAAAATTGCTTGAGTTTAAAAAATATTCAGCAAAACATTTTCTTTTAGCCCCCCGTAAAATATACTTTTGTGGTCCACCAAACATAACAAGTATGTAACAAAATTTTTATTAACCATTTCGTAGCTTAACTTCTAAAATTCCAATATATATTTTTGAATGAACCAAGTGTAGGGGAACTTGTATCGTATCAAAACTACATATAAATATTTTAAGCCTTAGAACTGAGTTTAACCCGTCAGCACATGCACGGGGTCTTTTTGACCCCACCGTTTCTCTTTTGTTAAAAAATTCTAGGAATTTCTAACCACTTGCCCCTGTTACTTTCTGTACCTTCATAGGGGAGCTAGAAGAAGTGGATAAGAAGGCCAAAACCTGTGAAAGAGGGTTCCTCACTTTTTACTGGGGGCGTTGGGGTCACATTGACCCGTGCGTGTAGAAGGTATGGACAAAGAATACAGAAGAGGTATGGAAAAAGGAGTCAAGTTCAATCAAGTTCAAGTTCAGAAGGCCAAAACCGGTGAAACGGGGTTTCTCACTTTTTACTGATTGGGGCGTTAGTCAAATTGACTCGCTGTGCGTGTTGAAGGTATGACAAAGTTATCGTTCAATCGTTCGTTCAGAAGGCCAAAACCGGTGAAACGGGGTTTCTCACTTTTTACTGGGGCGTTGGGATCAAATTGACCCGTGCGTGTTGAAGGTATGACAAAGAATACAGAGAGGAGGTATGGACAAAGGAGTCAAGTTCTAACTGTCTGTTCAGAAGGACAAAACCGTGGTGAAACGTTTCCTCACTTACTGAGGGCGTTGGGGTCAAATTGACCCGTGCGTGTGCTAACGTTTCATGCTAATTTAAAAATAATTTTGGATGTAATTATATAAATACTGTTTCAAGTTATAATTCCTTAACCCTTCAGCAGACGCAAGGGGTCTTTTTTACCCCATCCTTTCTCTTTTGTTAAAGCATTCTAGAAATTTCTAAACACTTGCCCCTGTTACTTCCTGTACCTTTCATAGGGGAGCTAGAAGAAGAGGATAAGAAGGCCAAAACCTATGAAAGGGGGGTCCTCACTTTTTACTGGGGGGCGTTGAGGTCACATTGACCCATGCGTGTGGTAACGTTTCACGTTAATTTAACGTTATGGCTATGTAAGAGTACGAACTTGCGCAGCAGGGAAGAAAAGAATGCAGAAAAGGAGGAAAAAAGGATATAAGTTCAACTTTCCTTTTTCTGACTATAAATCGCATTTGTGTCTTAAATACAAGTTATTTTTACGAAAAAATGTTCTTATATTTTGACCACATTTTATTTTTGTACAAATAGCCAATAAAAAAACAGTAAGTGTCTAACAATTTGGGGTCAAAATGATCCCTCGCGTGTGCTAATGTTCCAAGATTGGGTGCGTGAAGGGTTAAAACTATGTTTGAAGATTTTTAATGTTTGTAAGAAAAGTTTTCTTTGATTCTCTTTATAGTTATAAAATCGGTATCTAACCGTTTGCATATGGAAGTAATCGAGAGCCATTTCTGCTCAAATATTATCTATTCTCCGATTTTGCTCAGATATTAACTATTACCATTCTCCGATTATCGCTTCACAATTTTGTAAATCAACGCCTTTTTTGAAGTAGGATTTTGCATAGCCAGGTTCTGACCACTCCTAATCCTATGTGTGCATTTAATTTTAATGGTTACATTATATAAAAAATAATTTTTGGATTATGTTCTGAGTATGCATTAAACATAAAAATGCAATAATATACATAATTTTAAAATTATTATAATAAAACTTATATCAACACTTTTCATTTAATTTAATATATTTAATATAATTTATTTAATTTTCACAAAAATTTTCATTCAAATTTATTGCCCGAGCAAAGAGAGATTTCCGTTTTCACTCGACCGTTTAGCATTTTGTCTGTCTGTAAATTTGTTTGTTACGCAATCGCGGGCAAACGTGTTCTTCGATTTCCTTCGAACTTGACTTAAATTTTCCTTCAAGCAATAAAAACCAATGTATATGCGAGAATTTTTAATTTTTGAATTCGTTTTGAGATGGGGGGAGCATTTTATTGATTTCAATGTTTTTGTGAGTTAATGGCGCATTTAGCACCATTAAAACATTTTAATCATTTTGTTAAAGGCGAGACACATAATTGAAATTTTGTTAATACGGATAAAAGCAGACGTTTAGTTGTAATTTTGGTAATATAATAAAAGCAGACATTTAATTGTATTTACTATATTTTAATGTTGATGACAGTAAAGATTTGAGTAAATAATTTTTTTTGAAAAGAAAGAGTAAGTGAGATGTCATAGTTCCAAAGTTGAACGATGCTTTGCCTGTTTAGTTCAATCTATTCTGTTTTTTCTTTTCATAAAGGTTTTTTCAATGATTCTAACAGATGTTTCAGGTTATAAAAATTCAAAGAAGATTATCTGTTATTTTTGTGACGTTTTACATATATATATATATATATATATATATATATTAATATAAATCTAAATATAACTTGTTATATATGATCAAGTTGGTGAACAAAGTAAAAAAAGACATATCAAGAAGCAAATCTACTAAAAATTCATTATTTAAACAATACAACAAAATCTAAAGAATTGAAAAAACTATAGATACCACGAACAAAAAAATTAAATTTAAACATTTATATGTCAACATGTAAAAAAACTCTGTTGTTATTAAGAGTATTGAAAAAGGCAATCCAAATATATGGAGTTTTCAACAATTAATATAGCAGCTTGTCTGCAGCTTGAATGTGTTAAATTAATTTTGCTGTATATATATATATATTGTGTCTTGGTTGTTTTTGAGTTTGTGTCTTATGTTTCTAGTTTGTATTGATATATATGCATATTGCGTATTTATTACGGCAATTTTCATATTGTTATGATAGTAAATATTGCTTTCTTGGGAAATTAATGCTTTGTTAGAATTTTGTTTCGCTTAGTTTCCATTTAATTGTTGAAATATCTTATCACAGTGGCTTTTGCATTTGTTTTGTAAAGTTTTTTGTTTTGTTTGTCAGATTAAAATTTGTACATGCTAATTTCGGTGTATTACACATTTATTGTAGATATAACCTGCAAACATTGCAAGAATAGAGCAAGAATGAATAGTGCCAGATACCATAAAACAATGAATTATAGCATTAGCCAAAGTTTGAAAGACCGCGATGAAAAAGCAAATTTTAGATTTTTTATTCGGAGGGAAGGGCGAGGTCTACTTTTCACAGAACCTAGCGGTAAAAATATACATGTTTTGTAAAATCACATTAACATAGATGGCTCTCACTTCACAACTCAACTCATATCGAACCTTATTGTAACTGCCTTGTCTTTAAATGCCATTGATTTTAATTTGGTTATCTTTATTTTCTTGTATGTGTTTTGTGTTTTAAAGTTTATTTTACGTTTCCTGCTCTTGAGTTTTTGCGTTTTGTGATTTTGTTCTGACCTTAGGTTTTTGTTCTTATCCTTTTCGTTTCGCTGTTGCTTCTTTTATGTTTGTTCTTAGACCTTATGTTTTTGTCTAATCCTTTCTGTTTTTTGCATATTATCTTTGTGTTTTTGTCTTAATCTTTTTAGGTGTTTTAGGTTTGAATGCTGCTTTTTGTGTTTTTGTTCTTAATCTTTGTTTTTAATGTTAGGTTTTTTGTGTTTTTGTTCTTAAGCTTTTTGTAGGTTCTTGCTCTGCTTTTGTGTTTTGTGTCTTTTCCTTGCTTTCTTTTTTGTGTCTTTGCTCTTAAGCTTTTGTGTTTGTGTCTTTTGCTCTTAGTTTTTTTTGTTTTGTGTTTTGCCCTTATCCTTTTTTTGCCCATTGTTGTAAACTATGATTTTAAATTGTTTTTCTCATCCCTTGAGTTCTTCTTGCAAATCTTTTAATGTAATTTGTTTTGTTTTATAGTTCCCTCCGGCCTGTGCTGTCTACATAATCCTCTTTGATAGTGTGGGTTCTAAATAAATTAAATAAATACATCTAATCATATATTTACTTTAACATATTTAAAAAAAAATACTATTATTAAATACAATAGTCTGGTTCAAAACTACTTGTTCAGAGAAATATATTCCATCGTAACTGTTTCGTCGATAAAGGGTAGGATAATTTTATATATAATATTTATGTTTAAATGCAATATAGAGTTTTCAGCGTACTGTGTTATTTCCTCGATAGTGTTATTTGAAATGCAGGACCAAAATCTGACATACATTATTAGCATTTTTTTTAAATAATAAAATTATCGATGTTGGAAATTTTTGTCATAGTATGCTGAAGTCGTCGGATCGATACATAATGTTGCGCGACGAGATTTAGCAGATTATTAAGTCTATTAGAGATAACCAATTATTATTGAAAAAGACAGGTAAGCGTTCATTAGATAATGATGTTACGGAAAGCATCTGTAATGAATTGTTAAACGAAACTTATGCGCACTACGATTCATTTATTATGTAAGGTATGGAGTTTCTGTTCTCTAATAAAATCATGTATGAAGCTGAGTATTTCTTTTAGTTGTATTGAATCAAAAAAAATTTATCTAAGATACTTGATTCTTACTTTAGGTATGCTACTGATTCTTAATTTAGATATACTTGATTCAGTTTAGTATACTTGATTTTAGTGTAGTATACTTGATTCTGGTTTAGGTATACTTGATTCTGGTTTAGAATACTTTGATTCTTGATTACTCTCGGTATACTTGATTCTTAGTTTAGTATACTTGATTCTTGGTCTAGTTTACTTGAGTCTAGCTTAGGCATACTTGATTCTTGAACTAGGGTTTACTCTTTATTCTTACTTACTCTGATTCTTTACTCTTTAGGCATACTTGATCTTAATTTAGACATACTTGATTCCTCAGCCTAGGTGTATACTCTGACTTAGTGTAGGTATACTCTGACTTGGGTTTTAGGTATTACTCTGATCTGGTTTAGGAATCACTTGGATTCTTGATTTCGGCATATTCTTAGTTTAGGCATACTCCTGGATTCTGGTCTAGGCTTCTTACTGGAGTCTTAGTTTAGGTATACTCTGATTCCTGGTCTAGGTTTACTTGAGTCTTAGTTTATGTGTACTTGATTCTTGGTTTAGATATACTCTGGATTCTGGTTTAGATATACTTGATCTTGCTTCAGGTACTTGATTCTTAGTTTAGGTATGCTTACTTGATTCTTAGTTTAGAATACTTGGATTCGGTTTATGAATACTTGATTTCAGTTTATGTATACTTGATTCTTAGTTTGTGGGTCTTAAATAAATGTAATTTGAATATAAGTTTATTTTATGTAAAATGGATTAAAATAATTTACTACTAAATTTTTTCACTTGACTCAATAATGTTTTTTAAATCAACCTATTGTAATTATAAGAAAATATTGAACTTTTATTTGTAAAATTTTAAATTTTTTATCAGCATTACTTTAACTCTTTACATAAATTAACAAAAAATCATTGTTCTTGTAAATAACTATCTTGGAGTAATGTAACAGTGTTTAATTTTTATTAAACTTTTTCTTTAGAATTACATACGCAATCTACTTAACCTCTTCGCATATACGATGCGCCTGACTCATGCAGAGAATTGCAGAAATGTTCAACGTTCCTCGCACTGGTGTGGTGTGGAAGTTTGGATAGAGTACACCAGCTCAGGTGCTCTAATCATCTGACAGCGATTCCAAAATTAAGAGGTCCGTCCGAATACAGTCCTCGTGTTGCTTCAAAACGGAGCGTTAATATAACTAAACTGAACTGTCATAAAGTCATCTGGCTACTGATTCAACTTGGGCACAAGTATTAGAATCACTTGGGCACAAGTATTGAATCACTTGAGCATAAGTATTGGAATTCACTTGGGCACAAGTATTTATTCATCTAAGCAATAAGTATTTATTCACTTGGAGCTATCAAGTATTGAATCACTTAAGCACAAGTATTGAATCACTTGAGTTATTGGTATTGAATCATTCTTGGGCAATGTTATTTATTCAATTTTGGGCACAAGTATTTGTCCACTTGGAGCACAAGTATTGAATCACTTAAATAAGTATTGAATCACTTGGGCACAAGTATTGAATCACTTGGGCACAAGTATTTATTCATTTGGGCAATAAGTATTATTCACTTGGGCACAAGTATTGAATCACTTGGAAAAAGCTTATTCACTTGGGCACAAGTATTAATCACTCTGAGCACAAGTATTTCAGGTATCCTTTGGGTAATTATATAGATTGAAATAACATTAAATGTACCAAGTAGGAAACGACCATTTAATTAAGAGTTTAAATAAACTACTAGGTCAATAAGTTAAATCAGATTAAACTATTTGCTTTCTTTTATATCACATATTTTTTCTGTTCTATTGATAGCAACAGATAGTTTCTTGCTGTTTAAAAGCTGCTCATTCAGTGGCATTTCCCGTTTCAGGCTCGCTTGTCGTTTTATTTAAGACTTGGTCATGACAGAAAGGAAAATTCTCAGAGAGGGCCTACTAGAAAAGTTTTCCGATTTGCCATTTGGTTTGTTTCTGAAACATTTGAACTTCTTATAATTTTGCATTTTAGTAAACTGCCAATGAGTTTCTAATTCTTTCTTTGCTTATATATATGATAGTTGTGATTCCCACTTACATCCGTTACACTCCCTTAACTTCAAACGGTGACAGCTTAGCCATAAAGTTGGTGTCTAGGGCCAGTGAAAAGTATATGCGCTGCTCGATGAGACAACTTACAACGCTATCTATCGACAAATTTTGAATTAGCGGTCCTACTTCAAAACCGTACAAGATAAGGGATAAAAGTCAATTACAAAATTGTAGAGCGTCTTCGATTTAGTACAAATGATATCTTGTACACATTAATACGAAGAAATGAACGTTTAAAAGTGCTACTTGTTTGTTCTAGATTTCGAAACTGGGACGTCTCTAAACGGGTTCAAACGAGAAAACAATTATTTATCAGGAATATACCTTTATTTTCGGTGTTCCGCGTTTCCGTCATCTACAATGCAGATCTGAGTCCTTGTTTAATTTCACTTTTACACAAGTTTTAGCATATAGTTGGTGCGCAAGCACAAGCAACAGTAATACGTCCTGCAATGTTGGCGGAAAGGTCCATACACCTGTTGTTTGAGTTATTTCCACAAGAAAAAAGTATATATCGGGTCATTTTGTGCCCGAGAAAACATTTTCTCCTTATTCGTGTCATATGGCGTGTCAAATTTCCGAAAATGAGAGCAAAACAGCGCATTTACAGTTTTCTTTCCTTAGCATTATTGCATTCAATGTGTCTTTTTCGTACTAAATCGAAGACGCTCTACACTTGTAATTGAGGCTTTCCCCGTATCTTGTACCGTTTTCGAGATAGACCGCTAATTCTGTAAATTTGCCGATAGATGGCGTTTTAAGTTGTCTCATCGAGTAGCGAATAGCCTTGTTATATTACGGACAATTCAACTTATGGCCTGCTGTCGCCGTTTAGAAGCAGTGAGTGGGGATAACGATACAAGTGGGAACGCTGTATGTACAAACAAAGGGATTCCCCTCAATTTTAACACGCGAGAATGCGCATCGCTTCATAGGCCCGGGCTGATTTTTTAACAAAGCGCGCAGAAAATTATATTTACTTAATAGTAAAAACGTGTGTTGCACTTCTGTACAAAATATCAAATATTTTTCTGAAAAAAATGATTTTCATATAAATGTCTCCTGGGAGTGCATTAAAATGAAGAAGATCGATGAATACTTGTAGTTCCAAGGTATTTGCGAGGAAGATTGGCTTTCCCGTCCAGAATTAACTGAATTCGCCTGATATAAATATTAATGCATTTCTGACTACTAATCTATAAGCATTTCCCCAGAATTTGAATTGATGCTAGAGATTTGCTTCTTAAAATTTTTTCGGGTGTTTTCGGACGATGCTGTGGTGTCCTCATTATTTTGGCGAGGTTCTTTTAACCATTTGTTGATTCCAGCTATCTTACCATTTACGCCATTTTTAACTCCAACCTTCTAAATAATCGGTGGATTCACAAATATCCGATTCATTTACCAATTCATTTCCAGAATTCGACTTATGGATTCTAACTAGTTCAAAAAATCAAAGTACCTTTATTTCCTTCTTTAATCGATTTAATTAATAGTGGATATTTTCTAGCTAGAAGTTTTCAATTTTTCCCATTGCATATTTGTAGTTCGAATAGAGATAAATGGTTGCGGTCTATTCGTTCTCTTTAGCACAAGTTACACAGAAACGCGAGCGCATCGGGATTCAGAGTTCAACCGTCTGTTTTCTGAGATAACAAATGAAATCTCTGTTTTCTGGAGATAACAAATGAAATATCTGTTTTCGGAGATAAGAAATGAATTGTTTGGTTTTCTTGAGAAGTGAAATGTGCTGGTTTTTTGAGATAACAAATGAAATGTCTGTTTACTGAAATAACAATTGAAATTTCTTGTTTTCTGAGATAACAATGAAATGTCTGTTTTCTGAGATACCAAATGAAATGTCTGTTTTCTTCTGAGATAGCAAATGAAATGTCTGTTTTCTTCTGAGATAACAAATGAAATATCTGTTTTCTTGGAGATAACAAATGAAATGTTGGTTTTCTGAGAAAAGAAACATGGTTTTTTCAGATAACAAATGAAATGTCTGTTTTCTGAGATAACAAATGAAATGTCTGTTTACTGAAATAACAATTGAAATGTCTGTTTTCTGAGATAACAAATGAAATGCCTGTTTTCTGAGATTACAAATGAAATGTCTGTTTCCTGAGATAACAAATGAGGGGAAATCCTTGAAATACCTGTGGTAGCAAGTTAATGACCTAGAATGCAGCTACTGTGTATGTGGAATTTTTTCGTCTTGGGATTATTTTTCTGTAATAAATTCTTTCACCCTCCCGGGCCTCCCAGGCCCAATGCGCGTCCTCCCGGTTTAAAATTAGATAACTCGGCAACGGAAATCGATAGAAGAATGAAAACAGTGATATGTTTATTTGGAGAGCGGTAAAAATTTGATATTGAAGTTTCAGAATTAGTTACAATTAATTCCAACAGCTGGCGCTGTGTGCTCTAATCGGAGCACTGATTCTGAGAAAAGGGCTATAAACTGTCCTTTGCAAGAAATCGTTACAATCGATTTAAAATGAGCACTACTGCTGTTCAGAGATGGCTCATACCAAGAATGAAAATTTCAGTCACCCTCAGCAATGCGTCTCAAATGTCTCACAGGCCACTTCTTGAAAATCGTCTAGTGCCAGTGCTCTGAACTATTCCACATTTATTGGAACAGGCATGGAGTGGTCCCCATGCTCACCCGATATCACTCCATGCGATTAATTCTTATGGGGCACATTGAAGGGTACTGTTTTCTGGAACAATCCTGCAAAACTGGTCCAGCTTGAAGAGTTTTGAAAGGATTGATTCAGATTTTAGTAATTTCTTTCATTCACCCGATCTCACTCCCTGCGACTAAATCTTCAAATCTGCGACAAGCTTCAAAATGACCGGATTTACGACAGTGAATGCGGCGAGAGAGAAATTTGGCTGTAACAGGAAATATTTGAAAAAGCTGATGCCATTCCGAGAATGAATGATCGATTATCATGATTTCAATTTCGACAGTGAATGCGGCGAGAGATAAATTTGGCTGTAACAAGAAAGATATGAAATATTGAAAAGCTGATGCTCCGCAAATGATTGATCGATTATCATGATTTCACTGACAATGAATGCGGCGAGAGAAAATTTGGCTGTAAATAGAAAGATCTGGAAATATTTGAAAAAGCTGATGTCATTCCGCAAATGAATGATCGATTATCAAGGATTTCAATTTCGACAGTGAATGCGGCGAGAGAGAAATTTGGCTGTAACAGGAAAGATTCGAAAATATTTGAAAAAAGCTGATGTCATTCCGCGAATGACGATCGATTATCATGATCACCCCGACAATGAATGCGGCGCGAGGGATAATGGCATTGTAGTAGAAAGATTTGGAATATTTTGAAAAGCTGATGTTGGTTCCGAAATGAATGACGATTATCATGATTTCACTTCGACAGTGAATGCGGCGAGAGAGAAATTTTACAAACAGGGAAAGATTTGGAAATATTTGAAAAGCTACGGTATTCCCGCGAATGAATGATCGATTATCATGATTTCAATTTCTACAGTGAATGCGGCGAGAGAGCAATTTGGCTGTAACAGGAAAGATCTGAAATATTTGAAAAAGCTGATGTCATTCCGCAAATGAATGATCGATTATTAATTTCGCTGCATTCTGTGATCATATTTTTTACCGAAACGTCTCTGGTTTCTACCAAGCAAATATCGGCTACTTAAAAATTTGGGAAAGTTTCTTCGACAAATAGTTCAAGTGGTTAACTCTGCAGAATGAACTTACTTGGGAGGAAATAGATTTACAAAACATTAATAAAAAATTGCATTTTCTAGTGTCATATTTTTTTCACTTTTTCAAACTCTGTTCTAGTGTTGTGAAAGAAAGTCGTCGGCTGACAGGTAGGTACAAATTAAGCTGTAATTTGATCCTCTCCTTTGAGTTCTCGCCCCCCCCCCCATGTTATGTCCAGGTTTCAAATAAAACAAATTATGGTAACCCTACCTATAAACCGAATTCAAACAGGAAGAATTAAGGCCACGAAAATATTCCTTTTTCCGATTTATACCGAAAGAAATAAATCATGAATTGCATCCAGCATACGCTCCCACATCTGTCCACAGAAAGGTAGTTAAAAAACACCAAAAAATTTAACAAATAAAAAAAACTAAGTGCCAAATGATTACACTTAAATTGTAGGTCAACTTCTTAGAAATAACTTTTTACCCATATAAATTTGTTCATTCATTTTTAAGCCAAAACAAAAGTTTAAAATCTTATATGTGATCCATTCTTATCTGATATTTTTAATAATTTTTGTCAAAAGAAAAATTTATCCTGTATTCAGAATTTGAGCTATACATAAGAGAAAACCATTGGTGGAATATTTTGTAAGCAGAGCCTAGGCTGATTAGCCAACAATTCTCTACTCCATTACTTTGACTAAAAAAATGACTAAGCGCATTATATACTAGCCGTCTTCGGTCCTGGAATATGATTTCAATTGAGTCTTGCATCATTTTACATTCATGGTTCTCTTAAAAACGTAATTTTAAACTTCAGATTGTGGTAGATATTTAACACGTGTTCTATTAGTGACCGTGGACCTCTTCTCTTCACTGTCTACATAAATGTTCGTAACGGTGTCAAATAACTGACCATGTCCTGTAACCTCTAATTCCATGTTGTCGGCACTATCTTCACTTTCTTATTCCTCTTGTAAAATATGCATTTGATTTCAACATTAAAATGACGCAGCACATATTATGGCCAGCGGTATGTTAGCTAGAAAAGAATGAAAACATAGCAACCATAACTATTCAGATTAATGGATATTATTCTCAATCTAAGAAAAAGAATATCTCAGAGAGCTTGGTTTACAGAATTCACAAAAATCTGAAATCAGTAAATGAAATAATATATGAAAGCAAATTGTATTAGGATCATATCTCAAATTACAAAAATGAAAGAAAAATATGCAATTAAATATTTGTTTAAACAATGAAAACGGATTGAGTTGTGTTGCAACAATGAAATGTTGTAAATTATGCGAAAAAATAATTTTAAAATTTATTAAAATTCGAGAATACATTCTACTAAAATTTAATTGATATCATTGGAAAGTCAAATGTTTGCACTTTCAGATGGTGTGAAAATGATTTTTGTGCTGTGATATTTTCGGAAGTTATTAAGGAAAAACGCCGAAATTTCGCCTAATTTTTCATTAACTAAAACTTTCATTAAAATTTCAAAAATAGGGCACCTAGGTGCACATTCTCACCCTTCAAAGTATGTTGTGCCAAATCTCGTATCTCCTGTCCTGTAGAGAACCAAGACAGAAACACACAGACACACGGACACAGACACACAGATACACGGACACACACACACAGACACACGCACACAGACACACACATTCTCCTTTATTATTAGTAGAGAGAACCAAATACATAGAATAAAAGACATTTATATACGCAAAGAAATAACATTTAAAACATAAAGAAATAACATTCATTTCGGTAGCTCATAAATTTGTCACCGCGCAAAGAAATAACTACTGCAACAAACAATATTTCTTGAATTCGTTAAGAAGGAGGATGTGACTTTTAGACTGATTGAGGAAATTAACTATTTTTTGGATTTAAATTAAACTTTTGATGTATTTGAGAACAATGACAATAAAAAGTCTATGGAAATACAAGACTCCTCCTTTATACAGATAATATCCACAGTATACATTTTTACTTTCTCGTATACGAAGTATACAAAGAGAAATTATTGTAATCGTCAAAAAATTCGAACTCGAGATTTTGACGAATCTCCACGTTTTAGACCTCCCTGAGTCCGAAAAACACAATTTGGGAATTATGTCAGTCTGTCTGTGAACACGATAACTCGAAAAATATTAGAGCTACAGGGATGAAATTTGGTATATGGTCTTTAAACGTAATTTGTAGGTTTCTATCAAATTTTGGACAAAATCCGTCAACGGGAAGTCTGTCTATCTGTATGTCCGCGGTCATGTGAACGCTATAACTCAAAAACTTGCATAGCTAGATGGATAAAATTTGGTACACAATTTTAGCGACATGAATGTAGGTCCGTATAAAATTTTGGGGCAAATCCGTCAAAAAGAGGCATTCAAATTGCATATTCAATTTCTTTCAATCCGATTCTCATGCGCATGCGTACTGGTAGCAATCTGTTATTGTTGTAAATTTTATTTACAACAATAAATAATGTTTTCAAACATAAATTGCAACAATTTTTTTATTGTTGTAAATAAAATTCAAACCGATCTCATTATTTCAGCAAATCTTTTATTTACGCGCTTTTGCAATTGTTACGGTTGTGGTAGTATAAATTGTTTTCTTGGGAACTCAATTCTAAAGCAGAATTTTCGCTTTAGATTATTTTATTTTTTATTGCATTGCCTATTTCATCGCACCTGCTTCAAAGTAATATTTTTTTGAAACGTGGCAACAGATATTTGCTTTCAGCTTTGTTTGTTTGTTTCACTTTCTCGTATACGAAGTATACAAAGAGAAAGTATTGTAATCGTCAACAAAATTCGAACTCGAGATTTTGACGAATCTCCACTTAGAAAGTGTACGAGAAAGTTTAGGGGAGACTACTCCCACTGGTTTAGTTAAAACTCTTGAGTGATTTTTCGACATTATTCCAAAGAACAGCGGTAATGTGCTTTTGATTTTAAGATTCCTATTAACTCAACAAATCTGATTCATCCAAATCGTTATTCAGATATTAAAAAATATTCGTAAACAAAAAATGTTAACGTAAAAACAGAATACGCCAAGTATCGTATTCCGCAAATAACGATCGGAAAGAAACAAGTCTTTCCACTTTCCTAAACCATAAAGAGCAATTCCGCGACACAACTTGTTTTGTGTTCTTTAATCCGCTTTACGACGATCTTTCATCTTTTGTTCGCGCCAAATTAATCAATGCGTCGGAGAAGAACGCATTAATTAAGATGGCTGACACGCGTCGCCCCGATAATTAACAAGGCGAATTCCGTAAATCGCACAACCCGATATTTAAATGAAGTCGCGCCGATAATCTCTTATGCAGATTTTGAGTGACACGTGAGTAATTAGCGGGATCCGAAGTCACGTGGTCTGACGGTTCCTGGAATCTTTGACTGGGACGAAGAAAACAGCGAACAGGGGAGAAAATGAGTTTTAACTGATGAGAGAAATCTAACTGAAAATTAGGGATTGAAGCTTCAAATACATACCTTCAGAAAAATAAAAAATTTTGAAATAAAGCGCAAAATAATTTTAACTATCAGAATTTATTTTATCTCTTTCGGAGAAAGCCCTGTATAATAAAATACACCTGTCGATTAATCCAATAGTGAAAACATGTATTGCAGGCACTTACCGAAATTCAGTTTCTACAGCAAATTTGCTCTAAAGGTTTCGAAATGCCTTCCACTAAATAGAAGTTTCTGTATGATAGTGAGAAAGCAATCGTGGCGATTTACTGTAGTCTAAGGTTTTAATTACTTATCATTTTATGATGTGTTTTGTCCTACAAATTAAGTTCTTGTATATATCACTCCCCTGAATCCTACATAATATCAATATTTTCATCTCTCATGCTCAATTTCATATTTCAGATATCTTGCTGTGCTCTTGTTTTGTAGCAGTATTTCAAATTATGTTTATCAACTATTTTATTTCATGTAATATACCACATAGGTCCTGACCTTGTAATGTAAACATTCCCGTGTTTTCAGTATAGTTTGTTTGATGGTTTCTGTAATTGTCCACTTCTTGCCCATTCAAACCGCTCATAAAGTGTCCGCAAGGACTTAGGCAAGTGTGGTATTATGCTATTTGAATATAGCGCTTAATCAAGGGAATTGTTGAGTTTTTGGCCCAAAATTGGCTTGAAAATTTCGAGTGGCATGTCAATAGTTGTGAGTGAATGTGTGAAACCTATCACTGAGATAAAGATAATAGCGAAGAGGTGGAAGAGTTTGTTGGAGTTAATGAGAGATACCGAAGCTAACTGAAAAAAATGATTGATTAGTTTTAAACCGGAAGCACAATTTAACCCTTAGAATACGAACGAACAGAATCTCAAAGACACATCTTAGAATGGGAATTTTACCGTGAAAAAGTATGCGCTTCTTCTGGAAGATGAAGTCTTTTTGTAAATACTTAACTTTCTTCATTAACTTGCGCTGCGTAATTTAAGTTAAAATTTCATTAAAGGAAGACTTAAAGTTCCAATTTCTATTGTGTACGCCGAAGGAGGGCTCTTAACAACCTTTTAAAAGGCCTGAAAAAAGCTCGAGGTGAACCTAAAACAAGCTGGTAATAAAATATTGGGGAAATCTTACAGGAAACCTTGCTTCTTGTTGTCTAGCGAACCTTTCCGCTACCTTGCCGAAAGGTTCAACCCTTGTCATGGAAACCTTTGTGACAACCCTTTACCCTTGCTGACGACAAGGTTTCCAAAACCTTTTAGACAAGCTTTCTTTGCTATCTAAGGAAGCTTTCTCAAAATTGAATTATCAGATATTTGAAACAAAATATGGCAGCATCAATGGGAGAGAGGAAATAATTACAAAATCATTCCAAAAGTAAGTAGCAATCCTACATCAAAGCACAGCGAGGACATTCACCTTCCAATAATACATGGACCTTTCAGTAGCAATCCTACATCAAAGCACCGCGAGGACCTTGCAATAATACATGGACCTTTCCCCACCTACCTATAAGAATTCCAATTACGATCAGAGAACAAATGCGAATGCGGTGACCAGGGAAGTCTCATACACTGTGCAACCGAACGCCTCCTTACAAGCTACTTTCATCTCCAGAAAGGAACATGAAGATTTTTAATGGCGACGAATAATGACATAAACACTCTCTCGCTCAAAAATTAGGAATTTGAAGATTTAATTAAAAAGAATGAAGACATAATATTTCATTCCTATTAATTTAAAATTTCGTAACAAATTATTTTTGACCATAATGTGGATGCTACATTTAGTTCCTTTCTGACATTGCCACGTTGGCAATAAACATCATAATATTGAATTGAATTTACATTTTAGAGCGGACATTTTTCAGTGAGTTTCAAAAACGCTGGATTCAAAGTGGAAAAAACATTTCTATTTTCTCCTTATATATATATATATATATATATATATATTAAATCCAAATATAACTTGTATATAATCATACAGAAATAAAGTAAACAGAACATATCAAGAATCAAATCCTATACTAAAAAGTCATTATTTGAACAATACATCAATTTTAAATAAAATCTAAAAAATTGAAAATACTAAAGATACCATGAACAAAAATCAAATTTAAGCATTTATATGTCAACAAGTAAAAAAACTCTGTTGGTATTAAAAGTATTGAAATAGGCAATCCAAGTAAATGGAGTTTTCAACAATTAATATAGCAGCTTGGCTGTGGACAAGCTTTAGCCAGGTTAAATTAATTTTGCTGTACAAACCATCTCTGTTACTATTGTTGTTGAAAAAACGAACAGGGTAATTTACCCTAAGATGAAAGAATTTAGAAAGAAAAGTCTTATACTAACCCTAACAATAAAGCATAACTGTATAGAAACGACTAAAATTCAGGATAAAAATATGTAATATAACATTATATTGCACTATGAAATTGCACTAAAGACAGTAAATATATAATTTAACAAAATACACATACTTTTCATAAAACATTAACTAATCAGTGTCTCCTCTTATACTTACCAGAATTCCTCACTTTCAATATAACCCGCCACTCACATTGACATCACATGTTGCCACAACCAAAATTCTTACCATGAAACAGCATAATCGACCAAATAATATAATTAATTTTTGATATCAAGAATTAATAAGATACCTATACATAAACCATTTTAAAAAATTAACGTTATTTATCTACTAATAATTTTGAAATGTGGTAAATGTCTTATATATATATATATATGTCGTCTATCATAAATCATGTAATGTCAATATCTTTCTACCCAAATTAGTTATTCATTTTTGCTTCGCATTAGCCATCCGCCAACCACAAGCAGCTCATGGCCCAGGCTTCCGGCGGGTATGCGTGTGAAAAGATTAAATCAGCAGCTGTGAACCGAGTTCCGATAAGTCTGTGCATCGCGACTTCATCGAGAATGCAGCTCAGTTTGATAGACAAAAACAGGAAATGCGTGTTTGGAGTCGTTTCCAACAACAACAGCATCGAACTACGAGTCCTTAAACAGTTAGAACATTTTATCATTCTCGTTAGGAACGGAGGTTAGTGTATACTTTTTCAGCTGACGAGTAAAAAATATATACTATAAATCTGGAGAGTCATTCGAGAATCGACTTTAAATATAACAACAAATGAAACAGAAAGCACGCCAAATCATGAGAGAGTTCATCAGTTCCCTTCTTTAAAAATCGTTATCTTACCAATAGCTTTTAAGCCGCATGGAAACAGAGTATTAGTAAACACCTGGATATGAACTAGAAAGTTTGGAAGATCCTAATTTGCTACAACTGTTAAGATTGAACAATCTAATATTGCAGGATTAAGATTTTTAACAATTAATATTATATAAAACTAAGGTGAAAGCAATGAAACTCTATAAATGTTTTGTGCAAATATAAATTCTCATTAAAATAAAAATTATTATTAAGAAAAATATAAACCTAAGTAAAAAATAAAATTTTTATAGTATGTGAAGTTATATTTATAATTAATATTTCGAATTCACAGCAAATGTGCAACGATTTTATTCATTCATGACGGGATAAAGTTAAGTTTAGGCTACGGAGGCCGTTTCTCCTTGACTTTCATCGCCAACTTTTTGTGCAAGGGAAGATGCGTTTGGGATGTGAGGAGACTTGTTTTTTAGGTGACCAAGTGAAATTTTGTATTCAGGTATACGTATTAACGCCACCGAAGCTGAGTTGCGCTAAAGCGCCAAGATTGAGCGGCACAAAACCGCCGTACTAAATACTGCGGTGATTAGCCATACACACCATCTATCAGATTTGGCCGGTTTTAAGTGCCGCCATAATCTTGGCGTTAGCGTGCAACTTCAGCTTCGTGGCGTTAATTTAAGTACCTTTATTCTTCTCTTGCTGTAGCAAACCAGCAGAATTTTATTAACTTAACAAAAAAATATCAGCAGTTCCTTTCGCAACCGTGAAACTATTAGACTTCGCTTCTTTATTGAATGTTACGAATCTAGATATTTTAATTCAAAGTGAGAATTCCCCACCAGCCTGTGCACTACATGCTGAAACAACTTTGCTTCACTGTCAAGTGTTGTAATAAATTTATATCTTCAATTTTTCGAAATGTTTTCGCAATGAGTATCTCTTCGATCTCAGAGAATCTTGACGAGAGAAATTCGAGAATAGCGTACTAATAGAATACACACTGTTTTTAAACTGCGGAATTCCCAGTGTTAAAATTAAAGGACCGTTAAATTCTGAGCAATCAATTCTAGTCGTCCAATAAATTCAATTATCAGCATGTGACCAATCAAGAATAAACTTCCAAGCTACAGAACTCCAGATTGCTGAGTACGCATGGATGATAATTTAGAACGTCACTGCTGCAACAAGTAAACATATCGCTAAACCGTCTTCCTCCTACGCAAAAAGTTGGCATTACAAAGCAGGAGAAACGGCTCCCGTACCTAAACATCTGCTAATATGACATCATATGTTTTTGAACAGAAACTAGGTTGAAATCTTGACAGTTATATACTTTTAAAATGCCTGTGTCAAATCATATTGAGCCACCGCACTTACTGAACCTGTAATCGCAAGCTAATAGTAATGACTTGCTGACTTTTGGGACTAACCCAACAAACGTAGTACAAATTCGTGTTAACCAGAAACTGGCGTTGCTTTATTCAAAATAATGGTATATAGCACAATCAGGAAATAGATTCTAATGTATCTAATCAGATTCAGAAGAGAACAAGGGAAAACGTTGCCTAATTGATAATGTTTCATCGTTTGCTTCCGTCTCTATCATTCCATAACTGTGCTGTCAAGCGGATGAAATCAAGTTTGTACACCTCTTCAAAATGCAACGCAAATCGCTAAGACAGTCACTGAAACACTGTAATTTGTATGTCATTAAAGCTAATGAAAACAATCCATGACATTAGCGTTGGCGCGACTATTTCGTAAAATGTGTTCAAATTATGAGATTTCTTTGGTTAATCTAAAGTCAGAATCTTAAAATGGGGTGCAATAATCCCTAAGACTAATGCAAGTATAACTTTCATTGAGCTGGCATATCTCATAGTGAAATACTACAGAAGATTATTGCTTAAAAGCACTGACGGCGTTTTTGAAGAGTGTACCAACTCGTTTCAACCGTAACACGTTCCAGAATAAACTATATTTGAAAAAAAAATGATTACTAACTACTACTGATAGTTGGTCATGAATAGAGCCTATAAAACAACAACTAAATCCGCGACAACAACAAAATGCGTGGACATAAAGATGGTGAGACTACGTAATGCACGCCACCGAGGCTACAGATCTGGGTTGTTTTAAAGTCAGCCATGATTGGCGTTTTTTGTACCTCACGATATTAACAGAATTTGGCGGTTTGTACTGCAACGTATTAAAGAATTTGGCGGTTTAAGTGCAACGCCACCGCAGCCACAGATTTGGCGGCTTTTAAGATGCCTCAGTTTGTGCGGTTTCACTTTATAATAATGCTTTTCCGTAGTAACGCAGTGTAAGATTGCTCTTTATTGAAAGCATTACCGCCAATCTGTAGCGGTAGGTAAGTTAATACGTAAGATTAAAATTTTAATAATTTTACTACATAAAAACTTAATGTGGAAACGGTCAAACTTATATAATGTTAACTTTTAAATGTTCAGTACAATAAAAGTATTGCGAAAATTAAAAATACGCTCTCAAATAAGACAAATTTTTGTATCCACATGATGAAGTATATCTGTGACTTTTATCTAAAATTCACAACTGATGAAATGAAGATTTCACTAATGGAAACGTTATATAATTTTGATTGAGAATTTAACGTTGTTCGATTCAAAAGCAGTTTTGACACCTATAGAATGAAAGTCATTAGTACATATGCTTTTTTTGCGCACTGTTATTGCTCAGTATGATCCTTTACAAACAATACGTAAATCTACCCTTATTTAACCCCAAATTTTAATAAGAGACACATATTCTGTAGATGTGTTACCCAGCTGGAAACATATTTCGGTGTGAAAGTACGTAATAAGCTTATCATCACTTTTCTCAAAGATTCTAGGCCGATTTTCCAGCCAAGATTTGTAAGACATCTACGCCATTGGTGGTGTGAAACACC
>BGPR01013769.1:5281-16320 GCA_013235015.1 Araneus ventricosus | reverse complement strand
AACTTTAATTACAATATTTTAAATTAATTTTAAAATAAAAAAGCAAAAATAAAAAATACTGAAAAATAGCACTATTTTTTCTTCCGTTTAAAAACAACAAAAAACTCGAATGTTAGAACTTACTTAATTAACTATTCTAAACAGAAACATCCTAACCACTAAAAAAACTCATCAGAAAAAGTAGTTTTTTTTTTAACATTTCTAAAGAAAACGAAACTTTACTTTGAACTTTAATTGGCAAATGAAAAAGGAAAAAAATCACCTTTTTTTATAACTCTCAAAACGAATGATAAATATTTAACTTGATTTAATGAGAACAGAAATTCCAAAGAATCCTAGTGAATTATTTAGTTTCAAAATGAGATAATTAAGCCAATGAATGATGAAATAAAAATCAATGTGTCTTGATCAAAAACTTTTTACTGAATTTTTATTATTAATCACTTCCCCTGATAACTTAATTCGTACAAAATAATTTTTGTCTGAAATATTCTTATAGCAGGCAAATGTAAGCAAAATGTTTAAAATGCACATATTAAAAATTAGAAAATAATTTACAGTGAAACCTCTCTGAGCGGCCACCCCACCGTTCCGAGAAAAATTGGCCGCTCAGAGGGGGTGGCCGCTCTGAAGGATTTTCGTTACAATTACAAGATAATTGTTATAATACATAATATAAACAAGTATGACACATATTTCCTATTTAAAATGAAGTTTGAGACTTATCTAAAGAGAAAATAGTACTTTATTTAATAATTTTTTACATTTTTTGAAAAAAGGATACAATTTGTGATTGTTTTAAGTTTTTACCCTTCTCGGAAAAAACCATTTTTCAAGTTCGTTTTTCAGTTTAAAAAGTAAATCTCTAACCGATGCGTTTGTGAAATGGGATGGGCGAACCCACCCGGCGGCCGTTCAGAGGGGTTGGGTGGCCGTTGCTAGGGGTTATTTTAACATTAGGTCTATGGGCCGAAACATCCGTGCCACGAAAAATTGGCCGTTAAGAGGGGTGGCCTCTATGCAGGGGTGGCCGTTCGAAGAGGTTTCACTGTATAACCAGTAATATCTCATCAACTTTATCAAAGCTTTTTAATTACGGCCACTGTTTTAAGAGCAAATATACAGGGTCTCCACTTATATCCGTTACACCCTGTAACGGACCACATTATATTCGAACCATGCTAATGGATCAATCGCGGAACTACGGAGCGTGTTGACCTAGCATCCTTTGACAGGTTTGGTTCGAGAGGCTTGTGGGGTTCGAGTGACCTTGGTTTCCGGTTTAGGCAGGTGCCGCACAATGGGAAATCAATTCTCCGAAATGAATGCTGCACGGGAAATCGCTGTGGTAGAACTGAAGTGAGGTGGAGCTTGACGTCACTTTCGGGTATATAAGCCTGTGGAAGAGTGAGGGAAGTCAGTATGAACGCTCTTAAAATCATAAATGACGCCTTTAATAAATTTCCTAATCTCATTGAAATCAGTGAAAAAATCAAGGTTGCAAAAACTGACTTTGAAATAGTCAGTCTCCTTCTGAAAATCTTCAAAGACTAGCTCCTCCCCCTCCTGTTCACCACCTCACCCTCTACAACTATGCTCTCTGCCGATTGGCTTTCCGTCTAGCTTCATATACTGGCTCCTCCCTTGAACTTAACAGTCTGTCACGACCTCCGCTTCGTTCAGTCGATCTCTTGACACAATGAGTTCAACAACAAACTCTTAACATCTGCACTCATCACGGCAATGTACTGACCGCCAGGGACTCCATCTTGTAAGGATAGGAGGTAGCCCCCCTGCGGGGGGCAGGTACTCCGTGGAATATGTAGTTAAGGGAAGTCAGTATCAGTCTCGGTGTCTTCATTAGTCAGTGTCTTCTTGGGTGGTTCGAGTAGGTGTGCATCGTTGGGGCAGTAGAGGCCGGTCGAACTCGGATGCATTAGAATTGTCCAGTGTTCCCAGCGTGTCTGTTCCGGGGTGTGCCGACTGACAGCCGTGTGTCTGCCGTCTCATTCGACCTCTTCTGTGAGATGATTTCATGATGTTTTTCTTAAGTTTTATATCAATTGTGATTCTTCTATGATTGTACTCGTGTCCTAGCGACCACAGTATCTAGGCCTAACCTGTAAACTCACCCCGTTGGTGCTGTGTTCAGGAGAATCGCTGCTTGGTATCCAGTATTGGAATTGAGTCAACAATGAGAGCGAGATGAACTCTGACTGTGAAGTTCATTGTTTTGCCTCGCCGTGAACAAGAGTCTGCATATCATCATGGAGGTGTTCTTCTGCAAGTGTCATAGATGTTGTTTGTCGAACTCCCGGGTATTGAACAAGAAGACGGTGTAATGTCGGGACTACATTGAATGTGTGTCGTCGTTTTCCTCGTGCTTATAGCAGATCATTTTCCTAATTTTTTTTGTGTGTTTAATAAACTTGCGTTTCGAAGTAACCCTTGTCTCTCACTCTCTAAGATATCCTGAACCTAAGTCGTGACCAGTAAGGACACGTCACCACCCCCCCCTCGGGAACTTCTAAACGGTGACAGCTTAGGCCATAAAATTGGTGTCTAGGTATAGTAAAAAGGCTATGCGCTACTATATGATACAACTTACAACGCCTCCTTGCGGCTAACTGCGGAATTATAGTTCTGTATCTCGCGTATCTGGAAAAGCGTATATTGAAGACGGTAAGAAATAGATATATTTACAAATGAACTTGTTTATTCTGAACTACAGCAATAATTAGCGGTCCTATCTCGTAAACAGTGAAAGATACGAGAACAAAGTCAATTAAAAAGTTGTAGAGCGCTCTCTATTTAGTAAGAAAAGATACCTTGCATACATTAATACTCAAAATAGAATGCATAACATGAACATTTGTTTGATCACGATTTCGAAAACTGTCATGTCATAAAGAGTGGAAGAGAGAAACTGAGACACGCCCCTGTCTTCTGGATCATTTATTTATATTGCTCAAAATGCTCTCCGCTAGCCACTATATACATTTTCACTCTGGTCTGGTTTTCTCTCTTCGCTCGCGTTTCACGACGCCATATTGTTGAAAATCACAATCAAACAAATATTCATTTTTTACATTCTGTTTAGAGTATTAATGTGCGCAAGGTATCTTTTCGTATTAAATCGAGAGAGTGCTCTATAACTTTCTAATTGACTTTTTTCTCGTATCTTTCACCGTTTACGAGATAGGACCGCTAATTCCAAAATTTGCCGATAGATGGCGTTATAAGTTCTCATCGAGTAGCGCATAGCCTGTTTACTCTACCTAGACACCAACTTTATGGCCTAAGCTGTCACCGTTTAGAAGTTGGGAGTTTGGGGGGGGGGACGGATATAATTGGGAACCCTGTATCCTATGTGGCCATACGTAAAATGTGCAAACGCCATTCACTTTCACCAAATTTAGTTTAGTTATATTAACATCCCGTTTTAAGTAACAAAAGGACTGTTTTGGAACAGACCTCGTCATTTTTCACCGCGGTCAGATGACGAAGAAGACACCTGAGCTGGCACACCTTCTCTAAGCTTCTGCACCACACTAGAGAGAGAACATTTCCCCACCTTCGTATGATTTAACGTGCAACGGGCCTACAAACGCGACTGATCTTCAGTGGAATCGGGTTTCGAACCTGGAATCCTCCTTTCCTGAACCCTTACCTCTAAGCAACCGCGGACCTCACCTTCACTAAAAAATTTACATTATTAAATCCTCAAGGAAATAGGAGCCTCTATTATCTTCAGAGTTTGGGGATTAGTTAGTTCTTTGACGTAAAGAGACGCAAGAGTTTCTGAGATCCGTTATATTTTATCTGTATCTGTTCCGGTTATTCTAGTCGGATCATAATTTGAGACGGAAAATTATGTAGGCCACCAGCTGAATCCCGGTAGATGTCGCTGTCATCGGCGTAAACATCAGAGCGTCAAGCTGAGTGGAACAGAGAGACGGAACGAGACATAGAGAAAAAACGTTGAACAAGACGTGGAGTGTGTGAAGTTGGGCATTCACGAGAAGGCCATTTGTCCCAAGACCGGTTTTGTCCATCCATTTTAGTCGAAAAATTAGGTACAGCATTCACGGATGTTCCAAAATTTGTTTTGAGACAAGGTTCAAAGTCGCAGAATTCCTGCCACCCAGACTCCTCTTCCCCCACGTGGGGGATTTCGAATTTAATTTCTAGCCTCGACGAGAGGTGTCAATGAAGGCAGATTCTTTGTTTTGCATCTACCCTCGCATCGAGGTCTCAAATTGGAATCGGTGGATTGAGTTTTGGAAATTTAAGTTCTTTTGAATTCCACCACTTCGAATCATTTGCTCCAAATTTGATAGGTTTTCGACCTTGACGATATCTTTTCCCTCCCGTGTTCCAAAAATTCCATTTTAGAAGAGTTGTGAATGGCCTGCTTTAGAGATAGACGATGTACGAAGCCAACGACGCGTCATCCCAATGACATGACGAACCAGAACTAATTAAATTGTATATATCTTCTGCTGTAAATATTCCTTCTTAACAATAATGTAGCATAATCCTACATAATATAGCAATTTAGATGGGTGAACTGTCTGTTTCATTTATGGAACCTACAACACCCTAATCAGCCCACAAATATATAACATCATTTTTATTGCTTTAAGTTATTGTGTTGGTCATCCAAATTATCCCTATTCGCACAAGATAATGTACAATATTCATACGATATCTTTACGATATTGTGTGACATTCAGAATACCGTGGTGACATCGCGGAGATATTGTAAAATATCTTGTGCTAATAGGGATCGCTTGATATCACGCACACATGAACACAAAGCTTTTTCTCTGCTTCCGACTATCGAGTTGCAGTCCAATACAATTCTTAAGATTTGTAAAAATATCGATAGAAATCAATGATTTTTTTTATACCTGATAGCTACGAGTATGAATAGAAGATTTGAGCATGGGGTCTGTTGAGCTTAGAGCAAGGCATGTTCTAAGCACTGCCCCTGGATCTTACACCAGCCAGTGAGCAGTTTCAACGAAAATATATTTCCCGTTAATTATAGGCATGGACGTGATTAAAAAAGTAAACAGAAAGATCAGAAGGTTACCCTGGAGGTTAGGGTGCGTAGTCACTTAGTTTGCCTTAAACTCGCCAATTGTTTGTCGCCAAGAGAGAGAGTGCCAGAACATTTGTTTTGGATGCGAGTTGAAAATTTTTTCGGCGTCGTTTGCGCATGCGCCGACAGTGATTTTTTTACCGGTTTACGGCGCATGCCCTTAATTTCAACTCCTTTCTGTTGGTCCACTGTCTGCTGTCATCTATTTAATTGGTCGGCGTACGAATTTGAATAATACTTCGTTTGGAATTCTTGATCATTTACCAAACGATTTTTTTTTCAATAACCGTTCTCTTCACTTCTGAAGATTTTCGCCCATTTAATTGCTGACTATCTTTCTCTGTGTTGCTCGAAATATTGAACAAGGAATGCTTTTTCTGGAAACAATGGTTCCCTTGCTACGTTTTATCGTCTTCAGACGTCGTGCTTTCCCTGTGGTTTCGTTTCTCAATGGAAAAGGGAAGCTACGCGGGGCCCGCTTTGCTAAAAGGGAAGCCGCTGATGTTTTTTTTAAGTTAAAAAAATTCGCCCGGTGCACACTTGCAATTCCGAGCTCAATGTCTCGTTTTGAGATGCCGTAGGCATCGAATGCGCAGGAGACCTGTAATAATCTCACTGCGCATCCTAACTGTACTGTAAATAGAATTGCGCCAAAGAAAATTGGCGAGAAAATAGTATGCACCCTAAACTCCAGGTTTACCATTTTGTAATTGATAAGAAAATTATTCTAAGTCGTATCACATGGTGAAACTGTCTTTGAGCAAAATGTTTAAAAACGCCGATATAAAGGTACGAAAAACGAAGGAAGGAATTGCCGCGCTTTTATTAGAAACAATTTATTACATATTTTAGCCTACTTTTAAAAGTGCCATATTTTGTTTGTAACTTGCAGGTTAACAACTTAAATAAGAATAAACATAATTTAAAGGACGGGATGCATTTTTTTTAAAATGAGAAACTATTTTTATTTAGTAATTGAAAAGAAAATTATCTACTTTGTGTCACATGGTGAACCTAGCTTTGAGCAAAATCATTTAAAAACGCTGATATAAAGGGATGAAAAATGAAAGGAGGAATTGCCGCGCTTATATTAGAAACAATTTATTACGTATTTTGGCCTACTTTTAAAAGTGCCATATTGTGTTTGTAACTTACAGGTTAACAACTTAAATAAGAATTAAATATAATTTAAAGGGCGGGATGCAATTTTTTAAAATGAGAAACTATTTTTATTTAATAATTGAAAAGAAAATTATCTACTTCGTATCAAATGGTGAACCTATCTTTGAGCAAAAACATTTAAAAACGCTGATATAAAAGGATGAAAAATGAAAGAAGGAATTGCCGCGCTTATATTAGAGGCAATTTATTAGGTATTTTGGTCTACTTTTAAAAGTGCCATATTGTGTTTGTAACTTACAAGTTAACACCTTAAATAAGAATTAGATATAATTTCACCATACCGACGGAATAACAATAATCTGAGTGAAACGTAGTTACCCCATCTGCTGACAACGTGAAATTGGTCAAAAGCAAATGGAGAAATTGAAGCACATACTATAAAATCACTTATCTTACATGGATTACCTCATTTTGAAATATAGTGCAGTTTTCATTGTTTTTTGACTTATTCAATTTATCCAAGTTTTTATATTGTTGCTGCCATATGGACAGTATAAAAACTCAGTGTTAACATATTAATTGTTATTGGTAAGTTGGTTAGTTAAGTTGGTAAGTTAGTGTTAACATAGTAGTTGGGTAGATAGAAAATATAAGAACTGGAAACCTCATCGCCATAAAATTATTTCTTTTAGGAGAATGCTAAATTTTTGCATAAAGGTATCAGCTCGCATGTAACTACTGCATTTGTTCAAAAAAATGAAGAACTACTATAGTTCATGTTTAACATCTACAAATCATATAAAAAGACTTCGTGAAAAAGGAAAAAGTACACCACCTGCTTTTGGAACATCTTTGTCATCTAGCAGACAAGTAAGTATGCATTAGTAAATTTAGATTTTTTTTTGTGTGAGTTAGAACAACATTTCTTGAAAATGATAGTTATTTTCATGAAAAATTGGATATGTGTATAAAGTCGCACGGTTTTGATATAAAAAAATAATTTTTAAATCAAACAAAAATAATAAAATTTTTAAGCAAAATATTTTTTATTCAAAATATAATCTCAATTGCTATCTATAACTTATTCAATCAATCTAAATGCTTTTTATTATCGTAACCAAAACTATCAAATAAAAAATAGCAATACACTTTATGTTTAACGTTCTGCGGTCCGATAATCATTTTTCTGTTTATGTTTTAAACAGAATAGACAGCGATCAATATGGTTTAGGTTATGTCAATGTGGTGCGTATCTCATCCACTATGAGTTACGATATAAATTCTCGGCATATTTGGTGGATTTTGGTAACAACGTAGGGCTTAGAAGTCTCTTCTTGGAGTAAGAATCCTTTATAACTAAGTCATTTCCTCTGAAATACAAACCAGCGGGAGTGTTCTCGCCTAAACTTTCTCGTATACTTCCCCAAAAAGGTGCCGTTTCTCCTTCCCCCTCGTGGCTAAAAAAATTCGAACCTACTGTTATCCAGAATCCAATGACTATCAGAAAGTTTTTCATTATAGTGATTGAAAAATATCTAGATAAAGAATCCAATTCAGAAATGAGTATCAATTAAAACGCATCTATCTCACACTGCTAGGTTTCACTCTTGCCGTCTCAAGGACAAACTGACGTAATTCGCTCCTTTCGCGTGCACAGAAGATTACTTCCAGTACGCATGCGCGTGGAGATAACGGATTGATTTCAATAGTAAATTATACAGACCGACAGACAGTCAACCCTTTGACGGATTTGGCCGAAATTTTATACGGACCTACATTTACGACGATAAAACAGTGTACCAAATTTTATCCATCTAGCTATTCAAGTTTTTGAGTTATAATGTTCACATGACTTCAGACATACAGACTTCCCGTGGACGGATTTTATTCAAAATTTGACAGAAACCTACAAATTATGTTTAAAGACCACATACCAAATTTCATCCCCGTAGCTCTAATAGTTTTCGAGTTATCGTGTCCACAGACACACAGTCAGACATAATTCAAAATTGTGTTTTTCAGACTCTGGGAGGTCTACAACGTGGAGATTCGTCAAAATCTCGAGTTGGAATTTTTTGACCATCACAATACTTTCTCTTTATATACTTCGTACACGAGAAAGTAATGAAAGCTCGTGGGTATTCATGGTGAACTCTTGCTGATATCATTTTCTTTTGCAGTATTGCTTCATTTTTGATAATACGATGGATATCTCACAATGAAATAATGAAAATGAAATCGGCTGGATATCACATAACGGGGAGACTAGAAACTGTTGTTAACTAAATTGGAAACAAACATAAAATCTCTTTGCAGCAAGCATCAAGCGCAAGAATCTCACTAAAGTTAAATAATAAATAATCACTAATAGTTAAAATAATATAGAAAAATCTTTCATTAAAATTATTTCGCTCTTGGATTTCAGTTCTCCACAAAAGTTCTTCAGATCTTCTTTGAAAATTTATTTATTGTGTTTCTCAACAATTTCCTAGTGATTTAGTCCTAAAACTATCATTTAAGTTTCTTCAGTCAACAGTTTAGTCTTTGAATACTAAAAATTATGTACATGTTACATAGGGGGCATAAGAATTATTGAAAGGCTTAAGTGGGGTATGGCATTAAAATGCAATGGAAAATGGTTGGGAAACACTAGTCTACTCTTTGATGAAAATGGCCCAAAATTTGATACGCATCAACAACTAAAAAATCACACGTCATGGTATGATGGGTACAAATAGCCTCTTCGAGGGATTTCCCGTCAAATTTGACGTGTTTAAATAGATATATATATCTCGCTAGATATCTTGCTTTCCTTCCCTTTGTCATCCACAGTCTTTTTCAGATAGGTTCTTCGTCAGTATTCGGCGTAAAAAATATAGTAAACTAATTCGTGATTTTAAAGTATTAAATTACAGTAAAAAATATATACAAAATATGTGCATAATAATTCAATAACCATGAAATTCTCAGCTTGTGAAACTTAAGTCAAAAGTTAAAATTTCAAAGGAATTCTTTTTCGAAATTCTAATCAAAACAAAGCACTTCTATGCTTGGCAAACTTTGCCAAAAAATATTATCAAATTATATCATCACGATTGCAATAAATAATCAGATGCATCGTGGCGTCCAAACTATATCACGCGTATGATATATCACTGACGCGATTTACTACTTTCTATTAAAAAACGGAATTTAATTTGAAATATATGATTAATATAATTTAAAAGTTCTCTGGAACTACTGATCATAGCGAGATACATTTTATATCAATCGATGGCAAATTTTATTTCACTATTTTAGAGATATTAAATTTGAAATTAGAACGACAATTACTTTTTTAAATTTAAAATTACTGAAATTTAGGTGCTCTAATAATGAAATAATGCTGTTTAACGTCTCGCAGTGCTATGGCGCGAATTTTATTGCTGATGACGGATCAGTGAGAGACAGATCTCGACTATTATATTAGTAACTTCGTTTTGATATTCTATCTCTTTACGATTTTGAATTATCATGTTCATACACACAAGAAACGATAAAATTCCAAAAAAAATTCTTAGGACTCTCTTACTTTAGTCTTTAGAAAAGACGTAAAATTTGAGATTTATCAAAATCAGGAGTTCGAATTTTTTGACGAATAGCAATACTTCCTCGCTGTTTACTTCGCATACAAGAGTGACGAAAATTTTGTCTCATGATACGAATTTTATATTTCGACACGCACATATAAACAAAAATTAAAAAAAAACAGTTTTTCTCCTTAAAAACATCTATTAAAATGTGTTACATTGCATTAAAAAATTTCCTAAGTATAAATGAAGTATGCATCAATGAATACTTTCATTTTCGGCAAATATACTGGGATATTCAAAAAGAAGGAGCAGGCTAAAAATATTTATTTCTAATGAATGACAATAGATAGAGGCATCACTAGATAGAGGAAAGTTCGAATTTAAACATTCGGATAACCCCAATAAAAGGGGCGCTGTTGTTTGTTTACGAGGAAATGGCGACGCCCAGGAAAAGTCGTTTTGTGTGCAAACAGTGGCGTAGCTGCGACTTTTGCCGCCCGGGGCGAACTTTCAACATGCTGTCGTCCCTTTACAAGATATTGGAACAAAAATCTTTCTGTGAGTGTATGGTGTAAACAGTCCAACACGCAGGACAATGGAGGTTTGTTCACAAATGTACAGGAAAACACGTAGCACAGGTAACAGGAAACAATAGACCTTGTACAGATTAGCAACGTAAACAGACAACAATTTATAGGTAATAACAGTTCATCACGTTGAGATTTAGCAACACAAACAGTCAGCAAATCACTAATAACGACATTAACAGCACTTTCAATAGCGCTCAGCTCACAGGCTTCCTATCTCGCACTGCAGACGAAACTCTAAAGTCGTTCCAGTGGATAAACACACACTCTCAATACCGCTCGGCGTCTAACAGCTTACTAACTCGCTCAGCGGATAAAACTCCAAGAAGGGATTCACACTCCAAAGGCGATATTAGTCGATCAACACGCTCAAGTCGATTAACATTCACTCACTCCGTGATCCAAGCACACTCCTTATATAGTCTTCCCCGGCAGGCCGTGACGTCACATGGAATCATCTAGTACAATCAAGCGTATTTCCTCTCCTAATAGAGATATCGAGAAAATTTTAGCACCTTTCAGATCCCATATTTCGTCGCCAAGGTCGCCAAATTTGATACCAAGTCGTCAAGTTTGTGGCCAAGGTCAGGGGTCCAGGTTCGGCTGCTGCCAGTCACCACATACTTAACCCCTGTAAAACTGCCTTCCCAA
>BGPR01013768.1:22939-33986 GCA_013235015.1 Araneus ventricosus | reverse complement strand
TATATATATATTGATTTGGACATAATATTTTAGACAGAAAAATTAATATTGATATTTATGAAAAAAATAAATTTAATTTTAAAATACATAGATTTCCTTAATGGGATTGTAATCTCAGTAAATTTATTTTCAAATATTTAATAATAAATTATATAAATAGAAATAACAGTTTGGTTACAGATAAACAATAATAGAATTAAGAACTTACACAATTTTATAATAGTGCACTGTTGTATGATTTTTCGAAAAAGTTTTTATATGCTTATATAGATAAGAAGTATTAAGTTACTTAGAATAACTATTTATTTAGGTATTTTCTATCACATAAATCAATGTATTTTTAACATATTAAAATGTAATTCTTAGCTTTTAATTTTTACATTAATAATTTCTATCATTTAGCCAATGTATTTCTACGCTTTTTATAGTAATTCATCTTACTTAACATGGATGGCCCCACTCTTTTCATTAATATTATTTATTATCTAAAAAGTTCTTTTTAATTATTTTTAAAAAATTTGTTTGGTTTTAAAAATTTAGATTTGTTAATTAATCTCTTGAATTTTAACTTATATTCGGCAATTTAAAAAATGTGGCATCAGACTTGTTTTTAAAATTTAAAATAATTTTCTATTTAAGGCGGACTTTGTATGGTGGTTTTTCTGGCATTGGACTGTTATTGGTTTTGTGTAGGCAGGCAACATAGAAAGTTTCACACATCTATTTACTAGTTCCTTGTTAAAAATCAAAGAAATATTTCTTAGATGTTGAATTCTTTGTTTTAGTGCAATATTTTAATGCTTATTTTAGATACATGCTAGCTATTTTATCTTATAGTACTGCAATAATTCAAGATTAAGTATCCTACTTTCTTTCTTTCTTCATATTTAGGGTTAATTACTCTTTCTGTTTTTTCAACAATTGTTTTCATGGATGGTTTTGCGCAAATAAAATCAGATTTAACATGGCAAGCTCGTCCAAAGCCGAGCTAAACACTTTAATTGTTGAAAGCTCCATATCCTAAATTGTCTTTTTCAATTATATTTATAGTCTTAATTGTAACAGAGTTCATATGATAGGTTCACATTTTCAATAGGTTCTTTTGGCATTTACATATTTAGTAATTTTAATTATTAGATTAAAATTAGATATAGTTTAGTAAAAAATTCAAAAAAATTTTTTGCAGGGGATTATTGATGTGTTTTTATTTTCCTTGTGAACATATTATTATGACATTTTTATCTAACATTAGTTATTATTAATATATATATATATATATATATAAAGGGTGTCTACTCTTATCGTGGCCCAATAGCTAATTTCTAAACAATTAGAGATAGGTATATAGTTCCAATTGGAAAAATGCCCAATGATATAGCATTTATTAAGAATAAACTTAATGAAGTAGTTACAGTTCATTATACGAATTTGTCACTAAACTCTATTTTGTTATTTCAAAGCCCTACCTGATTTTAGACTAATTGTCATACGTTGTAAGTGATTGTCTTATCAGAATTCTGACTTATTCGATTATTATTAACTTTTTCATTAATTAATCTCAAGTCTTTCATTTGATAGTTATTTAGATAAATAAAAATGTTAAAGTCGTTATTTAAAGTCATTTCATCATTCATCTCAGTGAATTTTGCTTCTACTGCAACAATGCAAAATGTTATCTCTTAAGATTAACAATGAGACAGCATTTTATGTTCTTTCGTTTCAACTTTTGATATAATTAAATCAGCTGTAATTGACTGTAAAGCTTTGGAATTGTCGTTGAATTTGTTGATAAGTGAAATTGCCTGTCTTTTCAACTACAGATTCAAAATACCAGTGTTTATTGTTTCAATCATCTGAAAATTAAAAGTGTGAAGATCTTTAAATTTAATATCATTTAAGTATCAATACAGTTTTTGTTAAGTGGCAAGGAAAAATAATTCATCTACCTATTGTAAGTCAACATTTATTGAATGATATTCATTAAGATGGTAATTTGAATCAAGTTATAGTTCATTCTATTTTCCTAAGAAGTTGAAATGGAGCATGTGCACAATTCTATGAGAATTTACGCATTTCAAAAAAACAGAATGACAGTTTAATAATTATATTATTGAATATTGTTCTTCTTCAAATAGAACTTGCTTTTTTTTTTTTTATCATACACCTGTTTTGCCTTAGGTTATTACTTAGGGTATTTGACTCATACTTTCTATACTATTCATTTCAATGTTTACTTATTAATACAGCTATACTATAAATGATTATTTAGTCTTAAAATAATTATTTTGTAAAAAAATCATGCCTTGATTATCTAGGGGGCTCTGCCCCCTGCTCGCTGAAGCTCGCCAACCCCCAGGAGGGAGGCTCGCTTCGCTCGTTACAGCGAAGACACTACATGTCCTAGCACAATTATTGTAAAATCTTTATATATATAGTTTGATATTTTCCAAACAATAAAAATTCAAGTAACATTTTCAATATAAACACTTATTAAACTAATATCTATCTATCTATCTATCTATCTATATATATATATATATATATATATATATATGATTCAGCTTTATTTTGATTCTGATGCTTTAACTTAAATCAGCACAGAATAAAATTTTTTAGCCTCAAAAAAGATATTTTCTTCAAATAAAACTTTCAAGGAAAATTATGAAAGTGCATAAAAAAACAAATACATAAGTTCGAAATGCGTCGTGTTTATATATATGTAAAGTTGGAATTTTGTGATCGATTTTTCATTCACTTCTTAATGCACTAGAGTTCTGAAATTTTGTATATTTATTGGGTCTTGATGGCAATGCAATATTTTAATAATTTTAGAGCTCTCAATTATCAATTTTTAAAAAAATACCTCAAAATTACGTTTGTACTCTATAAGTTTCAGTGGCGCCATCTATAGTATTTCTGAGAACTAAAATACTTTGCACAGTAATTTAAATGTTTCAATAAATAAAATAATAAGTATATCCTATTATAGATCTTTTTAAAGAAATTATTGCTGCAATTAGTAGAAGAAAAATGAATTTAAGTTTGTTTGTAAGGTCAGAATTTTGTGGTGGATATTTCACTCATCGCCTAATGTATTATATATCTGAAATTTTGTGTATTCTTTGGGTCTTGAGGACAATGCAATATTTCAATAATTTTGGAGCTCTTTTGAATAAAATAATTGTTGTAATAAATTAAAGAATAAAAACTAGAAAATAATAAATATAAAAAAAATTTGAAAAACGTTTTCACCAATGCATTAAGAAAAAAATAATTTTTTCTCAAAAATCTGGAGGCCACAACAAAAATCGTAAAAGCGTGAGGCGCTGAAAACAATAGGAAAAAGATATAAAACCACAACTGATTATCATAAGAAACGTAATGTTATTAAATATTCAACATATAAAATATATTATAGATGTGATTATAATTCTAATCTATTTACAGCTTTTCTACCTGTGCCTCACGTTTTTCCGATTTTTGTTTTGACCTCCAGATTTTTTGAGAAAAAATTATTTTCTTTTTTAATGCATTGGTAAAAGCGGGTTTTTTTCTAAGTATTTTTAGTTTCATGAAAACTATATTATATAATAAAAAATATATATACACAATTATATAAAATGAACAGTAAAGAAAGTAAAAATTGAGAGCAAAAAATTCGCGCAGCTCTAAGTAAAGATGACTCGGACTACTGATAACATGCCCACAAAATTATAGACATCCAAATAGGGTAAAGTTGTTCCCAAGAAATCTAATCCTCACCCGCAACATTCCTTGAATTGTGTTCATTCCCCCCAAAACAGAAAATTAGAAAACGGAAACACAGATGTTCTCTTTCTTCATAGCGTTCTGCCGCGTAATATATGTTGCAGTTTTTGCAGATCATGGAACACCCCATATTATTCAACGATTACATGTATGCTTTCTATATAAAAAAAATTTTAAATAATATAAAATAAATAGTTTAAAGTACAGCCAACAAAATAACATACCTTAAACTTAATTTAACTACAACTTAACTAGTAAATATATTTGGCATTCAAAGCTATTAAATGAAAGCTAGGTTCACAGTTAAATGCACTTGCCTTCAGAAATGTTGTACTTATTGTTATATTGGTCGTTTTCCAAAAGTTTGGGAAAACAGCAATTTAAAATTTTAAAAGTTAACAAAAGTTCAATTTTTTTAGGCTAGAGGCTTTAAGATAGTTCCTTTTTTAAGATACAAATTATATTTGAGCTTAAAATTTCTTACAAGCAGAGATATTTAGCTTGAAAAGTGAATATTTGAGCTTTAGTATCATGAGTGGTACTGGACAACATGACTACATTTCTGAAATCACAAGACTGTTTATTTTCCCAAAAATTGTAAATTTTACTAGTAAATATGTCCTTTGAAAATGTTACAAAAAGAAAAAGGGGATTTTATTAACTTTTAATAAAAATTCTAAATATTCAGTGTCATGAGTGTTACTTTATAAATATTTTCACTCTCAATTGTTATTATAAATTATTTGTGAAAATTACTTCTGGAGATTATAGTTAGTGATAATGTTTTATTTATAAAAGTATTTTTAAAATTCTAGGGAAGTTACAATAGATTTAAAATTATTTCATTGAATTTTAAAGTTTTTTCACTCGGTAACACTCATGACTAATAATAACACTCTTGACAAGATGGTGGGTAAGAAAATATAGCACAAACTATGCTCTTTCAAATACATCAATTGAGTAAGGAAAATGGTAAAATACTCTGTTCCCTTTGATTACAATATCAGGAATAGGCAAAACACTAATTATTTTATGTAAATCTACATATGAAATGTCTTCCTCCATAAATCGAAACAGCTGGCAGTTTTCATCTGTTGATCTAAAATAAGCTACCTTTAGCTCCCCTATCTTCAGCATCATATTGGTGACAAACTCCAACATATCGATAATTACTTTTGCTTCAGTTATCTCCAAAAACATTCACAAGTACATAAGCACCAGGTCAAACTTGAAGCTTATCTTTAGCATCACAGCCACTAGATCCTGGATTGTTACTGAAATCAACAGAAGATGTTGAAGTGTCATCAGATTCACTGCTGTAGATTTTTTTCTTAGATCTCTTTTGCTTGCTCTCTTTTGATTTAGTTTCTTTCTGAATAGCATTTGTCAATGGTGTGAAACATGTGCAAAATTTATTTTTTTACAGAAACATCACAGTAAAGAAATTCATCAGGTTTTATTGATAGAACTTGATGAATAGAATGTGTACCTTTGACTGTTTTCAAATTGGGTGCACATTCTGAAAATAATCACAAACCTTCTCCTCAGGTACAAAGAATAGTTTTATCTTCAAACCTTGATCTCATAACACATAAAACAATGTTTCAGCATCAGGTATATCGGTACCATGTGCAACAGCTTGATCTGCAGATCTTTCTGATGTTGCCCCAATGCCATCTTCAGCTCCTTTTCCATGGCCAGATTCAAAGAATGACCATGTCCCCCATACATAATTCAGATGTACATTTTGACAACTATATATTTAAATTTTAAAAAAGCATGATTTGTTACTTTTGTTTTTAGAATATATTTCAATTCCATGGACATCAAACACAATCATGAATGTTAATTTTAAAAAGGTAACACTCATGACAAAACTATAGTTCATTGTTCTTTTTAATAGAAATATTCATTATAAATTTACCCTGTTAGGCTTGGTAAAAAAGTAATTCCTGAATCAGTTACACATTAAAAATAATATTATTTTATCTGATAATTATCTGTAAAAAATGAAGTAACACTCATGATGATGAATAAAAATACACACTATTCTATGGACATGTATTGGCAATATTTCTTATAATATTCTTTAAACTTCTTCAAAATTAAATGCAAAGTGTTCTACAAGGTGGAAGTAATAAAACACAAACAAAAATAACTTATATATAGTGGCACTACCTACTGTGAATAAACAAAACAAAAAAAAGTAACACTCATGATGCAGCTCAAGGACAGATATTTAAAGCAGAATATTTATATATGCAAACAAGATTTTTGTTTTTTTAATACAATTTTTTGTTAGATAATTTGTTGCATAATACAGGGTTCGTACACATTTCCTTAAAAGAAAATCAAGGACTATCAAGGACTTTTAAGGACTAAAAAAACCAAAAAATAAGGACCTCTAAATTGAATAAACTTAACGAATTGTCGCAACGCATTTTTAAATAAAATGTCTCATTTTTGCAAATTCAACCTATTAGATGATAAATTACATAGAAGATACATTCCAAAATTAACACAACAAAACTCCTAAAAATATGAGTTAATATATTGATGGAAAAAAACCCCATGAAACTGGTAATCAAATTAAATATCTTTTAATTCCAAACTTTTTTTCATTCAATTTTACATCCAAGGTATTTATTTTAATTTCTTTTTCAGAAATTGTTTTTCTTAGTTCGTGCGATTGAATAAATAAATTTATGTCCTTTGACTTTTCAGCCTCCTTAGCTAAATCATTTGCTTTCTCATTTGTTTGGTGTAGGTTCGTCTGGAGGAACATTTTCTTTTGTTTTAAAAATTCTATTTCCTCCTCTAAAGCTTTTCGTTTCAGTTGTTTTATTTCAGTCTTTTTTTTTGGATCTTTCACTTTCTAAATACTGCATGTATTTTGCTCTAGCTGAGGTGGCAGCCGTCCTCATTT
Source organism: Araneus ventricosus (assembly GCA_013235015.1). Classification (NCBI taxonomy): domain Eukaryota; kingdom Metazoa; phylum Arthropoda; class Arachnida; order Araneae; family Araneidae; genus Araneus; species Araneus ventricosus. The sequence goes on along the minus strand of BGPR01013768.1, from coordinate 27,292 downwards.
CTTTAGTAATTTTTAAGTCATACATAGCCCCAGACAGTTTAATAAATTCATGATTTAGACGCTGGAAAATATATGAAGCACCTTTCAAATTTTCTATTTCCAGGGCCTTGTTCACCGAAAAACCTCATTGTCCATGTGACAGTTTTAATAACATTTTGATAATTTTCCAAACTTTTTCATAATGATTATTGTTAAAATAAGTTTGTAAAAAAGTAACAAGGGAATAACTTTTTGGATTGAAAGAAGTAAATTCAAATGAATTTGGCTTTACAATATTTAACAGAAAATCTGCATAGTGTAACAAAATTTCGTCCAAATCTTTTTCCAAAATACGTTTATTTTGCGACAACACAATAAATACTTTTTTCATTTTTTCCTGTGCTTTTTCGGGATATCCAGCCATTACTCATGGATCAATGCAAATCGCAGGTCTTACTAGTGCGTAATTCACAGAACATTTCTGCATGAAATGTTTTATCATTGTTATGATGTTTTTCCGACTATCCTGTCTGAGTGTGAAAACATCCTTGTCTGCTAATTCCTTATTTTTTATCTTTTCTTTTATTAGTTGCTCTGCAGCAAATCCTAAATACGCTTAACTTTTATCATTATACAAGTTTGGGTCACTGAAGTTGAATTTGCATAAAGTCTCAGGTTTCTCATTTCTTTCATTCTCTGGTTTCAAAATTTGAAATGTTGAGTGCAATCATTAACAAGTTTTAAAAACATCACTGGCAAAAAATGGAAGTAAAGGTTTATCACTTTGATACTGTTCTAGAAATGGTAACAGCACTTTTGACAATCATTCTTATGGAACCATGGACCAATAAAGGCCATCTGTAACTCCTTCCTTATTTCCCAAAGTGTATGCGATGGATATGTATTCGTGGAACGCGAGCAGTGTCGCCCCCCACCCCACCCTATTCCATGGTATTTCTGTCAGCTCAATCGAGATTAGAGCCGCCGAGAAGGAGGAATTAGAAAAACGATAATCGGTGAAATTTTAAATTTTTTAATAATGGCAGAGTAAAAAGTAAGGACTTCCAAGGACTTTTTAAAAATGGGACATAAAAATAAGGATTTGTAAGGACTTTTAAGGACTAAATGTAAAAGTAAGGACTTTTAAGGACTTGTAAGAACGCGTACGAACCCTGTAATATGTCAATCTAATTTATTTATATGAATAATTTAAATTACTTAAAAAATATATGCTGTTATTGAAAAAAATGGAGTATGGACAGCAAAAAATCTCATTTTCCTGCTCTTCTTTATTTTTTAATTAATGTTAAGATCCTTGAGGAAGTTAAATTTTTGAAACGCCATGTTGAAAATAATTATATAAATAAGAGTGCCAATGCATTTTCAGTTTTATTAAATCTTAAAATAGTTATAAGACCTAGAAGAGCACGGACAGTGTTTTCCCAAACTTTTGGAAAACGACCCATATACATTTGAGGAATCAAATATATATACTAGTCACTATTGCCAAGAAATAAGAAGAAAAAAAAATCTGAACCCGTAACCCTAATCAATTGGTCTCTATTTCACTTTTCACAAAAATTTTATACAGGTGCAAAGTTACCACCATAAGCTCAAAGTAACCCTGTTTTGTGGAACTCAGAATAGAATGTTTAATTTTACAATAGATAGGCTTAACTATAAAATTATCACTAAATTGTTGATTGATTCCACAACTTAACTGACAAGGTGCATTTGGTATTTAATACATGAGCATGAACCCACTGAACTATGAAATCGAAAATTATATTTTGAAGAAAGGATTATTAGTTTTTTTTATAAATGGAAACAAAAAAAAAATAACTGGCACTAATTAATAACAACAATGTGCCTGCTTTTCTCAAAAAGTTATTTTTACTTAATCCTAATGTCACTATATCTAGAGTTTTCCCTTTTCAAAGATTTTTTTTTTACACATAACATCAAATTACTTCCCATACTTTCAAACCTGAAAAACAAGCAACTTTTTTCCATCTGAAGATTTTCAGATAATTTGTCTTCAATTTAAAAAAAAAAATAAATAAATAAAATTATGACTTAGATTTTTTATTAGGATAAAATATAAAAAGCTTGCAATAAAACTATAGATTCGCTAACAAAAAAAATCAATAGAAACTGGATAAATAATATAATGAAGCTTTATGAAGAGAAATTCATTAAGCTTATTAGATAAAATTAATTAGTTTATGTGTCCACTAATTTTATTAACTAAGAATATATAAATAAAGATACTTCATTATAGAAACATTTAGATTTTTTGTTTCATCGAAATATTTTACTTATGCCCCCCTCTTTTCAACAGAAGGTGTTTACACATTACTATCTTGAAATAATAATAATAGTTAATAACTGATAAATAATTTTATTCTTTTAACTATCTTATGTGGTGAAAGAGTACATTTATGTTTCTTTCATTGGTATCTGAAGTTATTAAGGGTAGATATTTAACCCATGTTCTTTTAGTGGCCTTGCACCTGTTCTTTTCACTGTTCACATAAGTGTCCCTAATGGACTCAAATAACTGGTGCCATGTCATGTAACATCTAATTGTAAGTTGCCAGTGCCATCTTCACTTTCTTATTCCTCTTGCAAAATATCCATTTCATTTCAACATTAAAATAGCGCAACACATTTTATGGTTAGTGGCATGTTTGCTGAATTAAAACATGCTGAAAACAGAATGAAAACATAGCAGCCAAAATCATTCAGCTTGCTGGATATATTTCTACAGGTACCTAATATCTCAGACAGCTTGGTTTACAGATTCCACAAAAATTTTAATGAAATAAAATATCAAAGCAAAATGTATTAGGATATTACTTTAGTAACAACGAAAAGTATTGTTGCAAATTATGCCAAAAAATATTTTTAAATATTTTTTGGCATAAGAAAAAATATATAAGAAAAAAAGCCCTTTCTCACCGTTTTAGCTCACCAAGCAGAAGACGGAATTTTTTTTTAAAAAACACATAAATTCATAATATTCAGGGAAAAAGCAAAGCTACTATTTTCCCACTTTGCTGAAAGCGAAGCCGCTGATGTTAGCTTAAAAAATTTGCCCGGAACTCCAGAAAAAAACCCCCTAGATTCCTAACCAGGAGTGGTGCCAGAAAGGGGATCAGGGGGAAGCAGGTCACCCATCGGGGATGCTGTGCCCCTCCCATCGGGGAAAATTTGCGTACGGGGTATTCAACTATAATTGGTAAATAATAATTTGGCGAAAATTTATGAAAATTAAATTTCATTACACTAATCCCCCTGTCTAGCAAACTCTAGCGCTATTCCTGTTCCTAACATTCAATGAAATAGCGAAGCTACTATTTTCCCGCTGTGCTGAAAGCAAAGCCGATGTTTTTTTTTTATGTGTGTGTTTTGTTTAAAAAATTTGCCTGGAATCCACTTGAGAAGCCGCAGACATTGTGTCAATAAGGCAACAATAAAATGCTCACTGCGCACCCAAAACAATGTTCTGACATCGCCAAGTTATCTTGCTCTTGGCGACAAAAAGTTGGCGAACCTAAGTGGGGAGGAACAGCTGTGCACCGTAAACTTTACTTTTATAGCTTTAAAATATGAAAACATAACAGAAATTTGGGGGGAAAAATCGAAAATATGCTAATGCTAGATAAGAATTTTCTAACAAAATATCTATTTTGCCCTTTCATAGTGTATTTTTTAAAAATAATAACTTCCTAGGCTGAACTTATTACATAAATTAATTTTTTCTGTACTCTGCCACAAAACATATGTGAGCAAAAAGTATCATTAGAATTTTTAAAAAGCAGTCAAATAATTCAACATTCAAACAGGCATATACCGTGACCTCCGAAACTGCTTATCTCGTAGGTCACGCATATACGTGTGAGCAAAAGCAGAATGTAAACATGCATATACGTATATTTAGCTTGATCATCTAATCTCAAACAGTTCTTGATAAAATCAAATAAGAAAATTATAAAATCAAATAGTAATTTACCTATTTAATTGGCATCTTAAAATTGAACTCCATGCAACTTTCCAACTGACAGGGAAAAATATTCATTTCTTATTTATAGCAAATTTCAGATTAAACAGGATGACCGAGATCTTGATTGATTGAGATGTGGTGAGATGGGATTTTTACCGAGATCTTGCTACTTTGTTTACATTCTGTATTGTATTGCCAAGCCCGCCAAGCGAAGGCGAAACCAACCTGCCAACTGCTAATCGTCGCACAGCTCTCTCTGATAAACCTTGCGCGATACGATATGCGCACATGCATTTGCGTGAGCTTTTGTCTCTGCTTCTAAATCTGGATCTTATAATGAAAACTAAGGGGTCTATTCTGGTACCCCC
>BGPR01013768.1:3297-20576 GCA_013235015.1 Araneus ventricosus | reverse complement strand
TTGTCACATCGAACTTGCTACAAGTTCGATTCAAGTTTGACGCGTCAAATTTTGCCATGACAAGTCAAAATCAAACTTGCTGCAAACTTACGTGCTATCTGGGTAGATGAATGAAATTTGATAAGTTGTCATGTCACTAAAATTGCAGATTTGCATCCAATTTTCGTTCCAAATGTTCGAAAGTGAGACATCCAAGATGCATACTCGGTTTCCTTGGTATGAAACGCGCCATATAGAGTAAGTATATAAGAAAATCTTGGGGAAACACTGCAGTTGATATTTTTCTTAACTCTGAATTATCAGATTCTCAAAAATTAAAAAAATGTTCATAAAAATTATTTTCAATCGGACCCGCACTTCCTAAAGCCAGCTCTGAAGACGCCCAACAAGATTAGTACGATATCATCACGATATTGTGCAGCATTCAAAATATCGAAAAACGTAGTGGAGATATTGTACGATATCTTGTGATGATAGGTGAGGCATCCGGGATCAAGTGAAGAACGGTCGCGAAGACAGCAGTCGGAATCTGAGGTCGGAGTGAGGTGGAGCCAAGAGCTAGCCACAAAACAGAACACCACTTCATGCCCCTGCTACAATAATTATACTGCAGTTATTTGAACATTCTATCATACCCCAGATAGCATGCGCATTTGCAGCAGGTTTGATTTTTTTCTTGATATTATCTTGCCATGGCAAACTTGACATGACAAATTTGCAGCAAACCTCCTGCAAAGTAAGATAGCATAATCGACCACCCTCCTCGTAAAACAAGTCTGCAGTAAATTTGGCACGGCAAACTTGACACTATGACGAAGCGAAAACTCCTTTGTTCCCTTCTTTGTTGGAGTCCCAACTTGTATTGTGGTTAGCGTACCGGCCTCGGGGCCATCCAATCGTAGATTCGAATCGCGCTGTCCTGTAACCACACGGATCGTTAAAGTAACTTTTTTTAAAAAAAAAAAAACTCAGTGTGCGGTCAGGAGGGTGAAAGTAACCCCACCGTCTTATTACGCGATTATAAAAGAAGGCGGAAAAAGGATCTTCCCTCTATAGGAAGGCAACCCCGCCGTCCTATTCCGCGGTAATAAAAAAAGGGTGATCCCTCAGTAGATAAGGCTTTGAAGAAGGTGGGGGAATATACCCCTGACGGGAAGTTATTTTTTCTACTAGTTTGAGATGAGATTGACACAGCAAGCTTGTCGCATGGTGACTTCGAAGCTTGCGATAACTTGTTATGAACTTGCAGTCTTGCCGTGTCAAACTTGCTTCAAGCTTTCAGACTTGCAGAGCAAGATTGCTGCAACTTTGCTGCACACTAAAATTGCTATCTGGGACATGAAGTGGAAGAGACATCGGAAGACGCTCCTCAACTGATAGTAAGATGGATAAGGTTACAAGACACAAATCTAAAATTCTGGGTTAAAATACTAGAAAGTAAGAGGGGGTACATAAAAAGTATATATAAAAAACAGTAAAAAAGAAAAAAAGCTTAAAAATGGGCATAAAATGTACAATCAAAACAAAAAAAAAGGAAAATTAATCTAATGAACAAGTCCACAAAAACAAACTAATATATGAGAGTTAAAGCATATGTGTGTGTGTTCTGTTGATTGTTCTTTCCTCCATAAAGTGAAAGTTCTACTGTATGGAAGGGGAGCATAGTTCATGTGCGCTGTCACATAAACGAGAGGATGTCGACTTGTAGATTATGGAAAAAGCTTGAAGTGGAAGTTGATCATGGATTTATTCGAAAAAACTCTTGAAATTCATTAAGTTGGTGGAGCATCACAGCCCAGCTCCTCCCGAAGAAGGTCCCTGTAAATCCTTGTAATCCCTGTAAATCCTGTTACCTTGTACTAATAGCTATTAGTACAAGGTAATATACGATATCTCCACAATGTAGTTACGATATTTTAAATGCCGCACAAGATCGTAAAATATCGTATGAATATTATAGAACATCTGGTGCTAATAGGGATATGTCCCGTCATAGGAGCGCAGATAACTCAACCCGACAATTACTATATCCACCAGGAATCGAAAACCCGCTTACTTGTCCGGCGGCTCCTCATCAACGTACTCGTGGTGTCCCTCGTCGGGGCTTATGGGGGTAAACACAAGAACACCCCTGCCCTGCTTTCGCATCCTGATCACTCGGTAAGACTGGCCACTGCGACAAAAGTACCGGCACTGTGTCCGAACGCAAAATAGCCCCCATTGCGAGCAGCTCATGCGACGACTTCTCTCTCCAAATAAAGGGATACTACCAGTCATCGGAGATGGGACCTAGGAGCCACGCCACCATTTATGTATATTCCAACGAGAAACGAGACTCTGCGTACTTACATGGCAGGTTCTCATCCCCATACGTGAGATACCTTCTTTGGCTTCAAAATAACACCTAAGTAATAATTAGCAAATTCAATTATAATAAATAAGTATCTGGAATACAGTGAGTGTCAAAAGTTAGGGCACAACAGTAGTTTTTAAATATTCACTTCATATTAGTATCTCTTTAATATGCATGTAATAATCTCACTTAATTTTACTTTAAATTCTAATATTATATATTTTAAAATCTTAGTACTATATTAATGTATTCCAAAATCGCTTTTCTTAAACTCCAGTTTCGTTTTATTTCCCGCGCTGGAGGTATATTAAATCTCGCGCTGTTTTGGCATATTTATTACTAAAAGAATATTCTAATTACTTCCACGCGCCTACACAAATCGCGAAATCAGCGACTTATTGCCGCCAAGCTTTTCCCTAAAACACTTAAGTAATTTACTAAAAATAGCTATTATTCCCTTCACTTTGATCACGTGTCTATATGTTAAATCCCTACCTGAGGAAGTGCACGGATTTTCTGTTCGCTCTTTACTTGAAACTAAACCCAGAATGTACGTATTCCGTCACTTTCCCAAAATAAAAGAAATTTAGAATATAGCTCGGCTTTTTACTGACTACAACCACGAATACCTTTCAGCTATATATCACCTCTCAAGTGTATAATTTAGTTATTCTATAGAATAACTGATCAAGTCAGTTAAAGTGTATAATAAATTAATTATTTCACATTTTACCTAGTTATTCTATGAAAAAACCTGCCCTCGTGTTGCTTCAAAACGGGACTTTAATATAACTAAACATGAAATAACCAGGTATTCTATAGAATAACTAATGATAGCCCGTTAAAGTGCAAATTAAATAATTTGATGATGTAAACACTGATTGTAAATCAGTCATAGCCGGTCCAAAACTAACTTAAAATACCATAATATTGTTACAAAACTGTAATGCCGCTTTCCTGCCATATTAGTCTTATGGCTAGGAATAGAGATTTACAGGAATTCGTATTGGATGGAGGTCAAGGATCCCCGGCGATTGGCGATCATTTTGGCGACAAAATGAAGGTTTCCGAAAGTACAGGAATTTTCTCGCTATCTCTATTAGGACCGAAGTTATGGTCAAATAGCATTATAAACACAGATTCCTAACATTCATTGAGCTAGCGAAGCTACTAGGTTCCGGCTCCCGCTGCTAGCGAAGCCGTAGGATGTTTTTAAGTTAACAAAATTTTCCCTGTGCCTACTTTAGATGTCGCAGGCATTGCGATAATAATTTTTCCTGTTTGATTTGAGTAATTGAAAAACGCAGATTCCTTAGCGAAGCTACACTTATTATTACATTTTAATGATGTGTGGACTGTTATTCTATAGAATAACTAGTTACAACTAGTTATTAGTGTATTTTCTTGAATCTTACCTATGATATTTTTTTATGCAAGTGGTTTAGCTTCGGAGATCTTCCGGATCGATCTCTACCCTCAAATGTTTGAAGATCATGGTATCCTTCAACAATATATTACACTGTATACTTCGATTTGTTGACAATTTCACCAATTCTTTTCATACATAATCCGTCATTTTGCAACTGAATCACCAACTCACGAATAGCTTTAGGAACTTCCATTTTAATACTATCAGCTATAAGCTACAATGAAAGAACTGTTTTTATCATCCCTTTTTTTACGCTTACGTACACTCCAGTTTCGAAAATTTACTGTGGATCACGGTAACTTTTTTTGCACGACACTTCTCCTAAATATTTCAATTAAATCACTTGCCACGTTTTATAAAAGCAGACATTTATTATAAACTCATTTTGAAGACTCCAATTAAACACATTTCAGTAGTTACTGAAAGTGTGAAGAAAATATTAGAAATTATGCTAATTTATTCGTAACTCTGGCTTCCGAACGGAAACTTTTGTCCCCACTGTATATTTATTCATTCTGTCAAAACACGATATCGGGTAGACGCCAGCCCTGTATTAATATTTCATTTGTTTCGCTACAGAGCGTAACACTACATGCCCTGCGTGATCATTCCTATTAAAATCCGAAGGTAAACAAACGCATGTATCTATCTATGTCCGACCATCTTCTCACAAACTACTGAATGCTGAAACAAGCTGAAAGTACCAAAAGTTGGGAAAGAATTCAAGGAATCTGTTTTGACTATTTAAATTTCGAAATTACAATTAGTTAAAAAGATATTAATTAAAAACGTGTAAATGAATGAAATATTGTGTCGCCATCTATCGGCAGCTCCTACAACTATCTGTCATATAAGTTGTTCTTGCATCTGGTTTATATAAAAGGTTTTTTTTTTCTTTTTTAGGGAGTTTCCGCGTTTTGGAGTTTTGATTTATAAACATCGGGAAAAAATCGTTTTCCAACACTTTTTTTCTTTCTTTTTTTTGAGGCCGCGGTGGCCTAGTGGTAAGGTCTCGACCCTGGGAGTGGAGGGTCGCAGGTTCGAAACCCGATTCCACTGAAGATCCGCCGTGTATGGGGCCTGTTGCACGCTAAATCATACGCAATGGCCAAACGTCCTCCCGTTGGTGTGGCGCGGAAGTTTGGAGAGGGGGGTGCCAGCTCAGGTGTCGTCCTCGTCATCTGACCGCGGTTCAAAATTACGAAATAAATAGCCCTCGTGTTGCTTCAAAACGGGACGTTAATATAACCTAACCTTCTTTTTTTTGTCGTACGGTGTTTCATTTCGCAACATTTGCGTTTGTTGGGGGAAATATTTTTTCATTTTTATCCGTTTTTTTCATTATTATTCAAATACGGACAAGACGATGGTGTTTATTTTATCAGTTTGGTGTACTATTAAATCGATTATCGTTTCTGTTCTTTATTTCGTTTTATTTTTCTTTTGCTAACCAAATATTATGCTAACCTGTTTTAATTTATGAACATGGGAATTCTCGCGTTTTCATTCAAACCGTACTGTTTTAAGGCAGTAAAAAGGATAGAGTTGAAAGTTTTAATCCAACAAGACATGTGTCAAAACAGATTTACGTTTGTTGGGGAAGCATAGTTCCAATATTTGCAGGGAAAAACAGAGGCGGGCATATGAAAATAAAGTAATACAAAGACTAGATTTGAAAGAATATTTACATTTGTTGGGAAAGTAAGTGACAATATTTGTTGAATGAAATCGGAGGCGGGCATACGAAAAAATATGGATCCCGAGGCCTCACGCGACTACACTTCTTCTCTCCACCAGGGAATGACGCATTATTCAAGATAGCCCGTGCAACGCCGGGTTACACAGCTAGTACGATATGAAAAAGCGAATGAAAGTAAGAAAAGTGAATTTTCTCTGCTTCTAAATCTGCATCTTCAACCTGACCGAAAAAACCGCAAGAAATAATATATAAGGCAGATATAAATATATAAACTATAATAAAACCAGGAGGTAAAAGGAAGAGAGGGATTTCTCTTTCCCGATTTACTTAATAATTATTCGGTTTAATACTGAATTTCTTTTCATGCACGTTTTTCGATTTATCAACTGCAGAAACAAGTTAAGAGACCAGGTGTCTTGAATTTCAAGCCGAAATGCTAATTATTTTAATATTTTGAAGAGATTAGGAGGCATGGCTCCGAAGAGAATAAAAAATCCTTAGTTTATAGTACAAGGGATGTACTCTGTGGAAACAGAGAGAGAAAGAGGAAATAAAAGTGGGGTGGAGAAAAAATAAATGAAGAAAGAAAAAAAATTAAGATTTTCGAAGATTTTTTATTTTTTTTATTACTGATGGTAAATTGATTAGTTAATTTTTTTAAGTGTGACTGAAAACACTGCCGGAATTCAATTCTCTAAACGTGTCTTTTTTTTAAAACAGAGCATATCATTTGTACTAAATCCTAGAAAATTTTGAAAGAATCCTTTCACAAATGTACTTTCCCTGAAATTTCATAAATAGAAAAATAGCAATTGAATGCTAGAAACTGAATCTCAACCGAAAAGACTATTTTGCGTGAACCAAAATTTATAAAATTGTTTTTATAATACAGATTATTACTATTTGATTTCAATTTTATAAATGAAATCATAAAGTATTGAAAAATATATAAATCCTTTTTATATAAGAGCATATTTTGAAAATCATGAAACATCTCAGAGTATAATTTCATTATGCATTGTTTGTTATTTGTAATGTAAAAACTTAAATTGATAAAGATTTCCAATTCTTTTTACTTTAAAAAAAATGTGAAAAAGACATTGGTTGTATGCTAACACGGCAACTTTTCAACTGCGCTTCTTTAAAAGAAAATATACTTTAAAGATTTGATATTTTACGGATTTAATTATGTTTATAGAATTTAATACATGGAAATAATTCAGTAATCGAGTATTCCAATCAGTGGAAAGATAAAAAATGAGCATAGAACACTAATTAAAATCTTGACTCTTTAATCTGAATTTTTAAAAATGTGATGAATTTAAAGCAAAAATAGAATGCTTCTTTTTATTTAATAAAATAATGAATGTTATGCTTAACTGTAGTAAATGATAATCTTTCGCTTTTTTATAAAGTTCATCAATTTCTTTCTGGACTCCAATATGCAATTCTAGGGAAATTGATTGTTAAAATATTCAATGTGAAATATTATACAAAAGAAAATGATATATTAGATAAAGCCTACCTTATTTGCTGTAAAAGATTTGTGTCTATGAAAATAGGCCAAAGAAACCTGTGAAGGTTTGTTTTTTCACTTGCAGCAGTTCGAACATCCATCTCCTTTTGACAAAGTCTTTTTTCAAATTGGTCCAGACCAGGGCCAAATTTCCCATAGGGTTAACCTAAGCCATGGCCTCGTACGCAGTCGTTAGTGGTCGCATTACAGAAGAAATGACAACCAAATATTTATGAACTTTTCAGTATTATTTTGAAAAGGCCATTTAAAAATGATTTTAAAATTTACATTCGTTACATTACTGAACGATGCATTTTTAATTTCTCGTATACGAAGAGAAAGTATTGCAAGCGTCAAAAAATTCGAACTCGGGATTTTGACGAATCTCCACGTCTTAGACCAGAGTCCGAAAAACACAATTTTGGAATTATGTCTATCTATGTGAACACGATAACTCAAAAACTATTAAAGTTGCAGGGATGAAATTTGGTATGTGGTCTTTACACATAATTTGTAGGTTTCTGTCAGATTTTGGACAAAATCCGTCCACGGGAAGTCTGTCGGTCTGTATGTCCGTGTTAATGTAAATTGAACGCGATAACTCGCAAACTTAAATAGATAGGTAGATAAAATTTGGTACACATTTTTATCATCAGGAATGTAGGTTTGTATCAAATTTTGGACCAAATCCGTCAAAGGGTTGACTGTCTGTCTGTATAATCGCATACTTTTGAACGCAATAACTTCTTTAAAAAATTACTTTGATAAACGAAATTTGGTATGTGGCCTTCTTACCTTAATGGTAGATTTGTGCCCAATTTTTTTCTCAATAGGTTAAAAAAAAAGGCATTAAAATTGCAAATTTCGTTTCCTTTATCTTACACCCAGCACTAATGGTAATCACGCCGGCTTCTAATTCCACTTCCGCGTTCGACGACCTTCGCAAATCGTGGTATGACGTTTCGATTATTTTTTTCTTCTCTGTGTTCGGCGTTCTTGTTCGTTTTACTGCCATCTAGCTTATTTTTTTCTCTACATGTGTTAGGAGTATACGAGAATGTTTAGGGGAGACCACTCCCGATGGTTTTTTTGTTTTTTTTTTTCGTCTTTTATGGGCCCTTGTACTTCTTTGCATTGAAATCGATTTAATAAGATCTGTCCATTTCAATGACCCTTCAAGCCTATTCTCGGACAAAAACAAATTAGTTCTATTAGGTATTTCACACGATTTCAAGAAATTGGATGATGTACTTTTGAAGATGTTAATGTTGTGTTATTTCATAAGTAGTGAAATATTAAATAAAATATTTAATGTGGTTCAATGATTATAAATATTGCATTAATTGATTATATGTTTCGAAGATAAACTATTATACATTAAATTAAAAATTATATATTAACTTTTTTCAGAGGGGGCGCAGAATATGTTTTGGCCTAGAGCGTAGAAGTGTATGAATCCGGCCCCTTGTCCAGACTTATACGAAACAGTAAACATTCCACTCGCTAAAAAAATGGAGAAGCAGCGGGACATTTCATCCTTTAGAGAGTTCTTTGCTCAGGGATATACATCAATGGACCGATTACAATACAAAAACAGTGGAGACAGAACAGAGGCAACAGAACCTCATCTGCTATACCCGTCCCTCTACAATGGGTACTATCACCCCTCTTATTTTGTAAAAGCAATTTAGAATCACCCTGTATGTTTCAACGTTGGTACAATATTCTGAATGCCGCAGTGGCGTAGCGACCGGAGGGCAAGGGACCTGGGCGCATATCTTAGGGGACGCCATGGAGTCAAAACATTGTTTTTTTGTCACTTTTTAAAGCAAAATATGATGTACTAAGCAGTTGATGACCACTGGGGTAAAAAAATATCCAGTATACCACTGGCGGCACTTACCCTCTCTACACCACTGGCCATGGTGACAAAACGCAAGTGGAATTATGTCAGTTTTTAAAGAGGGCAAGAAAATGCCCTCTCAATCAACATTTGTGGTTTAGCACTTTCACACAAGTGAAACCACAAATGATGATCGAGTCGCGGAAATATCATGTTTTCACCCCGACGCCACTGGAATGACGCACAACATCGTAAAGATATCGTATGAATATTGTGGATCATCTTGTGCTAATAGGGCCCCCCCCCCCAACACTTTTTACATAAGCTGTCACGGAAGGTGAGGACAGATACTATCTCAAAGAAGATGATGGAGCCTCCAAAGTAACAAACATGCCTTTTATTTACAACACACTAAAACCAATATTCACTCGGCATACATGCTAGTTACAGATAAGCCCAATAACTGAAGGCCGAGGTGAAATCCGTGGCGAAAGAGCTGGCATGAGCGAGCAACCAAGCAAGAATGACGAAGCTAGTGGTGCTGGGAAGCATCCAAATATATGCAACATTGCAACCGACATCACTCGGTACAGCAGGAGCGCCATCTACAATATTTTCCACATAAGCTAAGTTACCGATGATGACGACGGGATAAAAAAATATCATGACCTGAGCGAAACTTACTCTTGCTACCCACTTGTTCGGACAAGTAATTAGTGATACTTTTTCTCTTCTTGGCATCTTCCATGTTGAAAAAAAAAAAAAAATCTCAGACTTTAGTCAGATTTTTTATTTAAGATGACCAGAAGTCATGGATTAACATTACAGTTCCGTACTTTGACTCGCACTCCGAGATTATGATACTAAAAACTATGATGTCTTGGTTAAATAAGATGGACACGCAACACAGCATTAACACTTCAATATTCTACATTATGTTGAGGCTACAAAAATAACTTACCATTTCTGAATATGTGAATAGCTTGAAATATTCGTTGGTATGACAAAATTAAATCGGCATTTGCTTTAAATTGAAAATACAACTCTATCGTACAATAGAATATAGTTTAACGAGGAGTAAAATACATTTAAGCAATATAAGCAAAGAATGTTTATCAATTCAGACTAATAAAATACAGACATGAAACAAAACACAGAATTTTATTCATTCATTCTTATGATCTAGACAAATTCTATTAAAAAACAAGGTTGATCACAGTAGAAATTAATAAACATTGCACTAATTGAATAAATTTCATCAATACACATTGCACTAATTGGATAAACTTCTTGTTTATTTGGCATCACCTAGAATAGAATAATAATTATAATAATTCTAAAACCACATCACGAAATGCACAGTTCTCCAAAATAAAAAATAGTTATTAACAAACAAAATTAAACAGGTTCTTTTAGAAAAATACTCAATTTGAAAACTGAAGAATAGAAAAATGCAAATTTATTAACAATTTTTTACGGATACTTTTATTAACAAGTGCAAATTCTCACTCACTTTGAAAATAATGAATTAACCAAAACACGGAAAATCCAACAAAAGTTTCATTCCGTATAACACTTGATTACACACAAAATTGAAAAATAAAAATACATCACAAATATAAGCTCTAGTTTCATCACTCTAAAAGTACACATTTCTAATTAATACGAGTATTATTTTCTTTTTTCTTTCCACAAAACATGTATATTATCACAAATACTAAATGGCAAGAACAATTACACAATATCCTGTACTATAGAATGAGATTCACACTGAGTGTATATAAGAATTACTGATTGTTTTAACAAAATCATTTTGGGATAAATTTATTTTAAAGCAAATGCTTTTAATAATTAGAAATGCAAATTAATCTGATAGCTCTTCAGTTCATAAATTATTCAAAGTGCATCTGTATGAGTAGACAATACCATTACGAAAATATGTCTAGCATTTGCACAAGAGATCAGGATTTAAAGTTTGGGAACCAGGAACTTGTAATCACAGTTGAAAAAGAAACATGTAATAAAAAAGTCAAACGAAACAATTGAAAAATGATACATAAAGAGTCCAACCATAGTTTTATGTTTTTAAAACACACAATGAGAAGAAGCACGATATTTGGATAAACAATATAATTTATTCCTGTGGGAAGAAATTAGCACTTTTCTACCATAAACTTCCGATAGGGAAAAAAAAAAAAATCAGTTAGGGATTAAAAAAAAATATATATAGTATTAGACGTTTTTCTTTCTTTTTTTCTTCTTGAGAATTCAAAAACGTGTTGTTCAAATAAAATAATACACTCATTTAGGATAAAAATTAAGTAAATTAAATTTTGTAAGAGAAAAAAAATTATGAATGTACAGTCTGTTTAAGCACAAATAGATCATTTAACAGTATAGTACATTTGCTCACTTACATTATATTTATACACATTATATAGAAAAAATTATCACAAATTATAAGATAACTAGTTCATGTATAAAAACATAGGGTTTTTTCATTATCCTCACAATCAATTTTCTCACATAGCACATTAGAAGCGAAAAAACTTTAGGTTCCTCTGCATATCAAAGCCACAAGGGAGAAAATTACTAACTTTTTCATAAACTTAATATTCTAGAAAAGGTAAACTTGTGGTATTTCATCATTAGCAAAATCAAACCTGGGCTGAAGAATCTGCTCAGGAGCAACATGTGGGAATTTGTGAGGATTGACAGAACCGTTAACCGTTGTAAAAATTCTCTTGCGCTGCCGAAACTGCCGATTCAAAAAAGCAGACCGAGATTGTGAAGAGGCTTTATTTCGATTTTTTGTAGAACCAGATGAAGCCCATCTGTTTTTTTGATAGTGAACAACACGTCTTTGTGGAGGAACATTATCAAACTGGTTATATGGTGGACAAGGAATTTGACTCGGACTAGTAATAACAGGAAAATCAACTGATCCATCAGTTAACTCAAAATGGACTGATCTATCAACCTTTCGTATAGGACTACCATCAGTCTGACAATGACCAGGACTGTAGGGTAGAAGAGGTATTTGGCTGGGACTAGTAATCAACGGAAAATCAAAATCATTTGATCTATTGAATGATGATAGTCGAGATTCATCACTTTGCATATGACTATTATGAGGCTGCTGATAAGCAGGACTATCGGGTAGAAGAGGCATTTGACTGCGACTAGAAACCAGTGGAACGTTGTGATGAAGAGATTTGTTCAATGGTGCTTTTAGATAATTACACACTGGAGTGGAGGGGGTAACAGGACCGAAGTTCTGCTGAGGGGGCTGAAACAATTTATTAGACAGGTTTGCTTCATGTGGGAGGCTTTGATCTTGCCTATCATGAGTTATATTCCTTATATGTGAATTACGACCAAAACTAGGAGCACAAGATTGTGGAGAATCACCTTGAAGAGGCTGCTTCCACCGACGAATCCGTTTGCGCCTGGCCTTTACCTCTGCTTTAGCCATATGCTTATGAATGCTCTCTTCTTTTTTGGGCACTTTGTACAATTGAATCGAACCTCTTTTCTTTCTGGCGTCTTCCTTTTTATTCACTACAGTCACGGTACTCTTAAGTTTCTCACTACGCTCCGAAACACCCGATTCCTTAGAATGAGCTTGCTTCACATCAACAGCATTTTTCTAAAACAAGAAAAACACATATGCTCTGTTTAAAAATTAAATAATAATAAGAAAACAATACATTAAGCTAAAACATCAAGAGTTACAAATTAAAATGAGTAAAAAAAAAAAAAGCTCAAAATATTTTAAAATTATGCTTTTCTAAACCAACATCTTATAAGTTTACTATTAACGGAGTTGCACATTTTATACATGAATATTCATACTTTTCTTTAAGCGTCTGGATTTTGTATTTTTGATAAAAATATAACAGTTTGCAAGTCTCAAAAATCAAATTTTACAAGCAAATCCTTTGTAACTGCCTTACTGAGACAGAAAAACAAACTCCTCCCATTTCAATGTTTTAACTTTTTAAAATGAAAAGTTAATAAATTCACTTAAGTAGGCAACAAATAAACCCGATTGATTGATGGTTGATCAATAAACTATGAAAAAATGGTGTTGTGGGCTAGCAGGAAAGCAATTTTTCATTACAGCAGCTTCAAATGTAGTAAGAATTTTAAACATTATTAACGTTCATTTGCATTCAGTTAAAGACAGAGTGGTTACTTGAAGAAAGAAAACTTGTGAACATTATCACAAAACATTCCAAAAAACACAACTAGCTTCAAATAAGAATTTTCATTGTAATTGACTCAAAAAAGAAAATAATATTTTTTAAGGTTAATAAAGTCAATATTTGTTCTTGCAATGCATAGGGTAATTATTTTATCTATATTCAGTGATGAAAATAACTATGGATTTCTAGTTATCCTACTTAAAATTACCAATAAGATCTAATTTTAAAATAAAAAATTACAGTGACGGGTAGCATTTTCATAAGAAAGAGAAAAAAAGCAAGACATTAAGACCTCTTCCCTTAACATTTTTTTTAAAGAAAACAGAGAATTTACAAACATGTCTACATTATTGTATTTAAAGCAATAAATATTATGAAGAGGAATGGAAAATTTTGCTTCTTTTGCTTGTATTTTTTTTATTCAATATTTATGATGCAAAATTTTTTTTCCATGAGAGAGTTACATGTTTACAGGAGTTCTGCACTTATGAAACATTGCCTTGATCACTCAAGAAAGAAAACCACACTTTTTAAGCTTCCATTTCTATTTTTTAAATAAGAAATTTTTAATAGATGAAGAGTAATTAAGTGTAAGAGACTGAAATCATAAAATGCAAATGCTATTAGTAGTATACAGTAAATACTATTAGTAAAACACAGATTAGTAGCTTATTTAAAGAAAAAATATAATATGTGGAATCGCAAATTGTTTTTTAAAATTTAGAAATTCCTTAATATTTAACTTTGAAATGATATTGTTAAATCTCTGAACACGAATTCCTTTAGTGATAGGCTGAAATGAAAAGAAAAAAAAAAGAAGGGCCTTGAAAATAGGCTGAATGAAAAAAAAAATGTTCAGCATATATATATATATAAAAGGAATTATACCAAATAATTAAAATGCATACATAAAATTTTAACACCTTGCAGTGTTGTGATTGAATATTTTGAAGCACAGCAATATCTAGTTTTTATTGAGCACTTTTTTTTATTATTATTCTATCAGAATCTCCACACTTTTATCTCCCTGCAACTCCACATAAGTGGGAAACAAAAACTATGTTTCCAAGTGAAATAAAAGTTTTGCGGAGTAGAAATGCCAACAAATTTTTGGAATTTTATCAAGTGATTTAAAATATATTTTAAAAAAGAATTCTTTTGTAAACTTAATACATTCACATAATAATAAACCACCTGCAAAATAATCCAATACAAGGAGGAACTTACCACTATTATGACAGGAGTAAAAATAAGACGAAATACGAAAGATTTTTTTGTATAGAAAATATATATTCTATCCCGATTTTTATCTTAGCATTCATTATTTAGAGATGTAGATTTTTCTACTGTCTTTAAAAATTTATTTTTAAAAACTGTAAATGAAAATTAACTTTGCTGAATTCGATCCACTCAAAACCGAAAAGAAAACATGCAGCCCATGTACTTTGGCCGTCATTCTAAGCCTAAATTTTTTTAGATTTTTTTAAAATTATCTTTTTTTTAGCTTAGCTAGAATAAAACTTAAGAGAAAAAATTCAAATAATTTTATAAATACCTTTGTTTCTAATTTTATGATCCTAGGATTTTCAGTGTCTTCAGAAGCTACTAAATTTTCATCAACTACAGACGATTCATATCTAAGAGACAAATAATACAGAGATAATGTGGAATAAAACAAACGATACATTTTAAACAGTATGACTTATGCTATAAAAGTTCATACGATTTCAATGCACATGTGATTTTTTAATTTCCTTTTCTAATGCTACATAATCAAGAATTGACATTGCTTAATGAGAGAGTTATTTATTCAAAAAAAATCCAAGTGTTATCTGTTTTTCAGATATGGTCTGCACTTTTGGCCCATACGCCAGTCAGCATTGATTTCAGCAAAATAAGGATGAGATGAAAGAGATGCTCATTTTTTAATAAGCAATATATATAAACATATAAAATTTCGAACTAAAACAAAATAGTACGATTCAAAAAGAAGATAAATATCAATATTGGGAAAGAATAGCCAAAAGGAAAACACGCTTCACAAGAAACTATGGAAAAGTGCTCTTCTCACTGTACATCTTTCTTTATCACACACACATATTTGATATTCCTTTTTCAGAATATATTCAGATTTAATGTAATACTGTCGGAATTTTAAAATTTTAGAGCAGATTAAAATTATAAACTAAAAATTGCACCAATGGCATAGTTCTTCACCTCTTTGTAGTGCACAGCTATGATAATAAAGAGAAAGAACTCCAGTTGCTCAGGTTAGGCCATTGCAGGCAGGCAGCAGGTGGAGCTTGACAACACCAAAGTTGCCATCCTGTCTCCAAACTTTCTGACCACATCAGCATGAGAATACCCGATCCTGATATATTTAATCCATCAGGACCAGACATCCTCCTGCAGGCTTCATGCAATTGCCACACCCACGGTACATGGAGGATTTTTGCTGGAAAAGGGAGGGACCTTCTCAAACCAGGACTCTCCGATGACCATGATTCTGCCACCAAGCTGCTATGCTCTCTAGTAATGCGAGTTATGCATGTGGTATTCTGCCCACACATCGTCAAGAATGTTATCTGGAGCTGTAGTTTAGAACCAACAATTGGCAACATTCCACAAACAGATGTCATGTGACACTACGGCAGTGGTGAATCCAGGGGGGCTATCGGCTACAGCCCCCCCCAGAGCCAAGCCAGAATTCCTGATTTAATTTAACATCATTACAACTGTTTTTTCTTAATTTCTCTCTTTAAAAAAATAATAAAAACGTTTCAATATTGCTTTCTGGCTTGAAAATTTTGCTACTTTTGTAGTCATTCCACTTGTACTTGTAGCATTGATGCGGTCGAACACATTTTTGGCTAGTTATTTCATTGTAATTTGTATTAAATTATCGAAAGTATTGTATTGCTCTTTATGATTCTTATTGTCAGGTGAGTCAAGTCTGTAAAGTTAGAGCTTTGGTTTACTTTAGCCTTCAAGTTTGACATTCACCACGACGATATAAAGTTTTTACGACCTCCGGGGGGGGCCGCCGGACCGGAAGCGTAGATGCGGCACTGCACTACGGATCTCTTCTCTTGCTAGCAATAGAACTGAGCCTGCCTTTGCGAAGAACAGACTGTGTGTGATTGAGCGATGTCTAAACCAGAACTGCCTGCAATGTAACTTAACTTGATGTAAAAGGGCAGTAACCGCCCTCTTAATTCTTTTACTTTATCTCTTTCCTTTTATATTCATCCCGATCAAATGTTTGTTTTTGTCTTGTCCATTAAATTTCTACAATAGCGGAACAGTGTCCTCTCCTGTCTACGAAATTGCATACTTCATCTTACATGGGACCTAGGCTCCCATACTACATACATATAATTAGCAAACAGTGTGGTGAAACTTCTTACCTATGTGGTAGAGGCACATTCCAAGAAAGACTGATATGCCTGAGGATTAAATTTGTTATATAGCGTACAGCCTTGGGATCCCAGTGAATGCCATCACGACCTCTGCGATGGATCTGCATTTGCAGGTGAAAATGCGTATCAAGCACATCAAATCCATTATCAACAACTACCTGAAAATAAGTAAAATATTTTGTTGCTCATTACTATAGTTTAAAAAAAATAAGTAGACACAAGGCATTTTCATGTAATGAATTAGTTCCACTTTATAACATAGAAAGTATTTCCTGCATTAGGACTACTTGTAAAAAAGATGAGAGTTGCCGATCACTAAATTTATAATTCAGATATTAGAAACTGTAGCCTTCAACATGGGTATACAATGAATTAGGGATGTAACGAATATTCGGTCTTTTTGCCAAATATTCTGCTGGGCGAATACTAAGCAGATATTTGGCTGAATATATTCAGGATAATAAATATTTTTAAAAAATGTGCTTTTAAAGACACATTCAGCAAAGAACTTTGCAGAATTGCATTTCAGAGCATTTATTATAAAAAAAAGCTAACATTTATCCAAATTTTAAGTCGCAAATGTACATAATGTTGCATATCATTTAGAAGTCTGTTCTTTATGGTTTCATATATAGAGTAAACTCTCGATTATCCAGCATTCAAGTATCCGGAAAGCTCAACTAACCGGAAAAATTAGAAAATGAGTTTCTCTAAAAATTTTACATCCGAGTGCCAAAATTTAGCCTGTGCCGTTCCGCACGGAAGGGCTAAAGGGGGGGAGGGGAAGCAATATACAGTACTGTGTCATACAC
>BGPR01013767.1:0-34698 GCA_013235015.1 Araneus ventricosus | reverse complement strand
CCCAGACTTTGATTCTACGCTTCCTTCCTATTTCCGCCATCTTTTCCATCTTGTTCCAAAACACTTCACCAACATATTTGTCACGGATTTCGTATTCCATCTGTAAATAACAATTCAACGCAGGACAGATACTTTCGTCACCCCTCCCAATGCCACCCTTTCGTCCTTGAAATGAAGTGCCCTCCAGAAATTCCTCATCACTCTCCAATCGAACAGGGAGATGGAATGGAATATTCATTTCCCAGAATTCCCTCCACTTAGAAAGTGCGGGAATACAGGCTGGGGAGTTTCTGAACTCTGGAGTGGGTAAAAGTTCCTTTCATGCATCGTCTGCCGAAGGGGGGTGGTCGTGCCAAACGATTGGCCGGTGGACTGGGAACGTGACTCTCAATTTTAGAAGTTAAACTTCATTTGCATGCTTTCGCCATATTAAATGTGCACTGAAGAGGGAAGATGAAGTTTTTGACTCGGCGATCGTTTGAATTCCGGACGGGGTCTTTCGAACTTTAATGGGCTGATCAGGTGTTAGTTGGAAATTTTATAGCCATAAGAGTGAATTCATTTCACTGTTCAAACAAATGATTTAGGTGCGGAATAGGATGGCTATTCAACTCGTTTCGAGCTGAAAATCAATTTCCAGCTATTAAGAGTTGGTTGAAAATAAGAAGAGAATGGTTTGTGAAAAAGGCATAAAATGTATCATGGCTTTTGCATGCTAATGCAGGGATATCTGTTTTAGTTCGATGCTTCCCATAGGGCTGTTCCCTTTTTTCTTAACTGTTTAATACGTGTTGCAGCAGTTAAATATGTAGAAATAAATTATGTGTATGTATGCGTCTCGCGCGTGTTGGTGTGTTCCTTCAGACATACGGCAAGTAAACTCGAGTTTAAAGTACATTTTATTCCGAATATAAAGAGCAGTTTTCAGTTGAGAAATTTTTTGTAAGAATTTAAATAATTTGTGTAGAAACATAATTAGATTTAATTGTAGAAACTTAAAAAAGGGAATACATTTGAAATCATTATCAGAAACGACAAAGGTCGTTTGTCAGTTGATTTTATTTAACTTACACTTTCAAACCTACGTCTTCTAAGCAGGAACTCTCTTCCCCTGGGTGTATAGTAATGGTGGGGCTGAAGGGCCCTCCACCAGTGATAGAACGTACATCCTTCGGAAGGGGTCGGGCCGTGGCTCGGTGATGGGCTACTAGAACTGCGGCCTCTGTACTTGAGCTATTGCAGCGACTCTCATTCAGATGACCCGGATGCCAAAGCAGGGCGGAGGTAGACCTTCTTTTACGGCTAAGTTTTCAAACCAACGTGATAACCAGTAGTGGCGTTAAAGTCCGCCCAATGGGGGGCGGCACGGTTTGTCCGACAGGGGGCACCACCTACTGTAGAAGGGGAGGGGTGCAATGAGGACTGTCTCAAATTTTCACCAGATCTTTATTTATCTACTAGTTGAATAACCCGCTACGTGAACGGGGTGCAAAAATTTGCCCCGACGCTTATAGCGAACTTCTAGACTCCGAAAAAAAATTATCGAAGCTAATTTCTGATTACCAATCAAGTTGAAAAAATGTGTCATTAAAAGCTTTTGAAGACAGCAATGAACGAATTATAGGCAGAGAAATTGAAGAATAGAGAGAGCAGGCGAGAAAACGCAGATATAGAAGAAGTATATTGTAAAAATGGAGAATAAAGGGATGACTAAATGAAATGGAAAATAAAGGAATGACTAAATGAAATGGAGAATAAAGGGATGACTAAATGAAATGGAGAATAAAAAGATGACTAAATGAAATGGAGAATAAAGGTATGCCTAAATGAAATGGAGAATAAAGGGATGAATAAATGAAATGGAGAATAAAGGGATGACTAAATGAAATGGAGAACAAAGGGATGACTAAATGAAATGGAGAATAAAGGAACACACTGAAATGTTAAAAATCTTGCTATTTGAGAGTTAAAAATAGATATGATATGGGGAGACAAGGCCTTATAACTACTGATTGATAGCAAATTTTAGAAAAAATCTATGCAATATATGAAATAGTGCTCTTGAAGAAAGTTCCACTTGGTGCTCTAATTTGAAAGTCATAATAAAAGCTAAAAAGATGAGTTCTCCGGAAAATATTTCTGTAACTGAAGCTTTAGTGCAAGTGGCTTTACAAGACTTGCTTAATCAAATTAGAAATCATCTGATTAAATCTTTATAAGATAATTTTTTTATTCTTCGAGGGCGATATTAATAATATTTTTAATTAGTAAATGAGATTTGACAGTTCCTCGAAACAATTTGAATAACTCTTGTTCCAGTAAATTAATTTCTTGCGGAATCGAGATGAACAACAGAATACTGTATTGTGGATTATTCACGACTGTCTTCACGATATTGTAGACCAGAAAGACTCCAGTTCGTTCAGGAATTGACACAAATTCAAAAATAAGAAGCTGTATATGTCACAAAATAGAAAACCGATTTGAATCCAACAGACATGAAAACTTGTAGCAAATTTTTTGATTAGTCACAACTGCAAACCATATTACGAATACTCAACGAACCAGAGATGTAATTTGTGTTCAACAACAAGCAAAGAGTTTAAACATAGCTTAAAGTTTTGTCTAAAGCAGTAATTGAAAACCATCTCCAGTTAGGACTGACTGTCCACGCTAGATTGCCAGATTCTTCTAGCGCTTCTTATATTTTCCATATAGACTTAACGTTATGCAAATGGCAAATGCGGGAGAGTCGAGATTAAAAGTAATGTTGAATTATTAAAACAAGAATCCAAAATAAATTTAAATAGCAAATAGGTCTCGTGGATGATAAGCTGAACCATGAAGGCAATACTGCATGCGCGCGGAAGTCAGCTGATGCTATTTTATTCATTTTTCTACTGATTATAGTGTAATAACTGTTTAATTGTCCATGAATCTCTTCATTGATCGAAAATTTCTTAATATTTACGTCTACCCAACATATCCTAAAGTCTTAATACAAATAATTATATAATTTTAGTATTTAAAAATTTTGGCCAGCTTCTTCGTATATTTCCCACTGTGTGACGGGGGGGGGGGCACAGCATCCCCGTTAAGGGGGACCTGACCCCCGGACACCCCACTGGCACCACTCTTGGTGATGACCAATATGTCGCATTTGTTACCGGCCTGCATAGAAGAATTTAGGAAGATTGTGTTTACCAAAAATGCAGAAAAAACTCCATCTGTGCTAATGGTAAGTACTTCGAAGACGGATCCAACTTTTGAGGTGCAGACACACATTTTTGCTGTTTGGAAGACACCGTCTACGTAACTTTTTCTGTGCAGATTGGTGCTTCAACAAGGAGTAGAAATGTAAAGATTCAGCCAGTGGTAAAGCATAAATCTTGTATCTTACTCGTAGAACAAATTTCCGCAGCATTTCAAACTTCTTTTCGCCACTTCTTTTTCCCTCCTAATATTCCGACAGCGGTAGAGCATAAATATTGTATCTTATTCGTAGAACAAATTTCCGCAGCATTTCAAACTTCTTTTCATTACCTCTTCCCCCCCCCCCCCCCCAAAGGAATTCCGACAACGGTAGAACATGAATATTGTTTTCTTACTCATTAAGAATAAAATTGCACCAACATTTCAAAGCTTCTTTTCGTCCATTCTTTTTCCCCTAAGATTCCGACAGCGGTAGAGCATGAATATTGTTTCTTACTCGTAGAACAAATTTACGCAGCATTTCAAACTTCTTTCGTTACCTCTTTTCCCCCTAAGATTCGACAGCGGTAGAGATGAATATTGTTTCTTACTCGTAGAACAAATTTACGCACATTTCAAACTTCTTTCGTTACCTCTTTTTCCCCCCTAAGATTCACAGCGTAGAGACATGAATATTGTTTCTTACTCGTGAACAAATTTGCAGCATTTCAAACTTCTTTTCGTTACCTCTTTTCCCCTAAGATTCCGACAGCGTAGAGCATGAATATTGTTTCTTACTCGTAGAACAAATTTACAGACATTTCAAACTCTTTCGTTACCTCTTTTCCCCTAAGATTCCGACAGCGGAGACATGAATATTGTTTTCTTACTCGTAGGAACAATTACGCAGCATTTCAAACTTCTTTTCGTTACCTCTTTTTTCCCCTAAGATTCCGACAGCGGTAGAGCATGAATATTGTTTCTTACTCGTAGAACAAATTTACGCAGCATTTCAAACTTCTTTTCGTTACCTCTTTTTTCCCCCTAAGATTCCGACAGCGGTAGAGCATGAATATTGTATCATACTCGTAGAACAAATTTCCGTACCATTTCAAACTTCTTTTCATTACCTCTTTTTCCCCCTAAATTACTTCGGAGAAAACTCGATTGTACCTGATGGATTGAGATACAAGTAAACATGTTTTTAGGGCCACTAGATAGCATTGCTAAGAAATGGAATGGCAAATGACATTTATTTCGAGACAACCTATTATATATATAAAATTAATGGTAAAATTCTAAATCTCCACATTTAGAAATGGGCCTCCACATAATAAGAAAGACTTCATAAACGTTCTAAAATAAAAAAAAACCTTATTGTGAAAGTTTTCACAATAAACTTTTCAAAAAAATGTGAAAAATTACTATTTAAGAAATATATGACGTTATTCACTTCTTCATTTTGAATGTTATCGAACGAAATAAAAATGTTAAAAAATCAAGAAAGCGATGAATTATCTATTTTATAAGAAGTTTAGAAATAAGAAGGGAATAATTAATATTCACTAGCACAGAAACGGGAAAAAAATTAAAAACTCAAATGTAGAAAAAAATAACATTTTTCTTCGTAACTTTCTTACATAACTCTGAATTCATTCTTTGACAGCTTTCAATTTGCAGTTTGAAAATTAAAGAACAGGAAATAAAAAAGATCCGTTTTTATTTTGATTCCTAACTGAGTGGCGAAAATAAGATTTCAAAAAAGAAAAAGAAAAAAAAAATGAGCGATTTGAAAAGTCGAGACATAAAAATTGATGAGAAATATTTTTATTACCATTCATTATACATTTTTTCTCGCATTCGAATATCTTTCGCTAACCCTAAAGTTACTTTTTATCACGGTTACAGACATATTCGAAAACCACAAAAAAAAAAAAAGAACTGGAAAAATTGAATAGAGGGAATAAAAAAAGTCAGATGTTACTATTGGTTAAGATTAAAAGGAATTTTGATCAAAGTACGTTTCGAAGAAGAAATTTTCCTTGTTAGCAGGAATCTTTTTTTATTTTACCTTCGCTTCCTTTTCGGAAGTGTGATAAGAGAAGAAAGTGTGAAGAAGACATCTTTTCTAAAACTAGAATAGCCTTGTTACAACCGCTGACGGCTTCAATTTCGAAGACCGAGGAAAATCGTTTGCCTTTCTTTTCACATGTATCGTCTTCGTTCCAAAGGCCCAGACATTTCCTTTTCTTATGTTCTTTATTTTATCTTTTCTCCCCTTTGTATTTATGGTCTCTCTAGCTGCGGGTAAGAAAACTTCACTGCTTAATTGACGCCTACAGGAACCTGGTCGCAAAAAGTACATTTTCTTTGCCGTTTTGTTTACTTATTTCTTTTTACTCTTTTCGTTGGAAGTGTTCCATCCTTTCTTTTCTTCGAGTTGGTGGCATAGGAACAAGATCTGCGAGGTGTTTAATTGGCATTTAGGATATATAACGTTTAATCGAAATGTCAGGTGAAGAATTATAGGTATAGAAGGGTGATTCATAATTACTGTATAAGTGCTTTTGAGTGGAAATTGCCAATATCGATTTCCTGATAATGGCAAAATAAATACAGCGCATAAAAGTATTTCCTCGTACACTTTTATTCAACTTTATTTCTTTCATATTTGAGACTAGCAGTACGCGCACTGCGTTGCCCGTGCAATCAGGACTTCAACAACCTCCCGGGCGGCGCCAAATGCCCACAATGACACGGAACAATTATGAGAACAAAATCAAAACATTATTATTATTGATATTCGACAATGACACGAATGTAATGACGTCACCGGAAGGAATCGGATTGTAGAAAGCATATTACGTCACCTCCTGCGAGGAAGGTCACCACCAGCCAATGAAATTGCAACAATGCATTCTGGGATGGTGCGGAGAAACGCTCGCTGTCAAATCTCGCCAGAAAAAAACTGTTTGAACTAATTAGGGAAAAATTAATTTAAAAAAAACGGAATAAGATATTTTAACCGTTTTTGTTTTGAATCCAACAGAAACGTTCCAATTATAAGCGGAAAAAAAATCAAAATTATAGAGTTGTTAGAACGTCAGATGCGAGAATTCGAAAAATCCTTATAAAAAATTACCATAAAAGTGACTGTTATTTAAAAATTTCTCAAAATTCAGTAATTACGTTAGAAATTGAAAACAAACTTCATTAGAACGAAAATTGTTTATTCTATCCGATGGTGTATTGATTGTTCTTCAAGATCATTAGAAAAGATACTGCAGCCGTAACCGTGCCAAAAATGACCCAAAACAACACAAAACATTAGATAAAAATTTTCTATATTAAATTTTAAAATTCCGGCTTCGGAGTGCATTGAGTCACCATTACGACTACCTGTGAGCCAAATTTCATGGCTGTAAGTGCTATAGATTCGTCTGGACATCGCACACACACATACAAGCAAACATTGACTTTTATAAGTATAGAAGATAGAATTTCATGATCTATTTGTCACTCTTTTCCTAATGCACTAAAATTCTGAAATTTCTTATAGGTGTATACTCCCGATGACAGTACTTTATTTTAAAATTTCCAGGACTTTATCATGAATTATGATTCATCTATTGGTTTAATCGTTCAATTGATTTGTCAAAATGGTCGGATTCTTTGATATATTGGAGTTATGGATTACTTCAAGATTTAACCCTATGAGGACGACCTCAGGGAAAACGTGTAGTTTCGTCTAGCCGACGTTTCCCATCGCGCGTGGTTGCACTCTTTCTAGTTAAGACTAATTGCACTAAAGCTGGTGTCACGCCGACGTGACAGTCGGTTGCTAAATCCGCAAGAGCCGGCACGTATTTGTGACAGTCGGGAAAGAATGAGCCAAGTAGCTGGCACGCCCGCGTCACACTCGTCTTCAAAGGCTTAATTGACTAGTTGAACCACGTAATAATAGATAGTGATCAGATGAGGGATCGGCACCTGAGAAACTTTTTCTCCAAAGTCCGATAGCATACAAAATTGATTGTTCTGGTTCTGGATTAGATTTAGTGTACATTGGCTCACATATATACTATAAAACCTAACCGTCTCACCATGAAAATCAGATTTATATAATATGATAATACAAAATCATTAACTTTTTCGTTGTTTTCCTGTACAACAAATAAAAATTATAAAAAAAAACACTTGAGAAACATTACCTAAACCATGATACTTTAGCAAAAAAATAAAAAATATTGCAGCAAAAAATAAGGAAAATATCAATTTATTGATGATCCACCTTTTCAAGATAATTGATAATCATCTTTTATTGATTTTATTCTTATTAAACACACACTTTTATTTAACTTGGCTTGTTTTCTGCTTGCAAAGATAGAATTTTGTAATCGACTTTTCACACACTTCCCCAGTTGCACAAAGATATTGTACAATATTGTAGGATATTGAACAATATTGTATATCATGTATTCGATATCATATCAAATTATATAATATCAAACAATATTGCAAATATTTTGCAACATGTGTTACCTGGGTTTCTGATGTGCAAGAGTTTAGAAATTGAGTGCATTTATGTATTGTAGTATATAATTATCACTTAATCGATTCATTTAATCAAATTTTGATTCTATACTAGTGGCGCCACCTGTAGTGAATTAGAAATAAAATAGGTTTTGTGACACAGTAATATGTAAATATTGAAATTTTAAAATTGATGCCAAAATACCATAAGAACATTTAAATTAATGAATTATAAAGTAAAAAAAATAAAGAGCAGAAGTTAGTTAAAATAAAAAAAAAATCTACTTTTTAACATACTAATAAAAGGTTTTGGAAAAGCTGTTTCTATTAACTTTATTTTTACTCGAAAGTAGGTTATTTGCATTTACACATTAATATAATCAATGGATTTTTTTTGCACTCCTTAAAAAATCTGAAAAATGAATCAACTGATGATTTTATTTTATCGAAATCACTTTGATACCATACCAAGCGTGTTATTTCTTACGTTATAGCTATTTGAACTATGAATAACAACAATTCTTTTCTATCCGAATAGCATCTGCAAAATAGCATTTATTAAGTATCTGCAAAATTGTTTGTTCTTGTACAGTGGGAATTTAGAGTGTAAAGCATCTGCTGAAATGCCGCCATTGTTATCAACATTCTTTTTAAATAGGAACAATTTTCAGCTCGCATCTCAAAAACAAGACGCAAATCTTATACAGAATAAATCAAATTCCAAGAAACAGTATAATGTTTGATGTAATCAGCACTATAATTTTTGTTTCCCTAAACAAATAATAACAATTTGATTAAAAAGGGAAAAAAATGGAAATGAGCTATAGTAAATATATTAAAAAAAATGCTTTTTAAAACAGTCATTTTATTCTTGTATTTTCAAAACAATTACTAGAAGTTTTCAAAGTTACATTTCATTACTAGAAGTTCCGAAAATATTCAAATAATATACTGCCACCAAAAATACAGAATTTCGTCTCTCCAGCCTAACAGGAGTGACTGAAAAGGCGATTTTAAATTTCCATCTTTACAAACATGAAACATGTTAAGTTAAAACATTATACAGAATTTCGTATCTCCAGTCTAATAGGAGTGACTGAAAAGACGATTTTAAAATTCCATCTTTACAAATACTAAACATGTTAGGTTAAAACATTATACAGAATTTCGTATGTCCAGCCTAACAGAAGTGACTGAAAAGGCGATTTTAAAATTCCATCTTTACAAATACTAAGCATGTTAAGTTAAAACATTATACAGAATTTCGTATCTCCAGTCTAACAGGAGTGACTGAAAATGCGATTTTAAAATTCCATCTTAACAAATACTAAACATGTAAAGTTAAAACATTAAACAGAATACCGTATCTCCAGCCTAACAGGAGTAACTGAAAAGGCGATTTTAAAATTCCATCTTTACAAACACGAAACATGTTAAGTTAATTAAAATGTTTAAAATAGTAGATAAATAAGATAGAATTAATAGTATTTTTTGCCTTGTTACATTCAGAGTCTCATGAAAACTAGCAATAATTTAGAATAATAAATTATACGTAATACCTTCCTTATATGTAGGGTTGCCATACGTCCCATATATACGAGACCGTATTACTATTTGTGTCGTTTTGGTCCCGTTTTATTCCTTAATTCACTAACCTATTTATAAGTAAGAAACATCGATATTGGCAACCCTGAGATTCTATTCAACCAGTTTGTATTTCTAAAATAATATTTAGAGAAAAATAATACCAACTAAAACTGCGAAATAACTATGAGATTGTGTGTGGAAGAGAAATGGTTGAAGTCTTTTTCAGATACAAAGTATATTTATCAGAAGTCATGTCTAAAAAAGTTATGCGAATACATATTTACCATTCTAGCCCACAATGCAAATGTGGAGAGAATATTTTCCCTAACGTCGACTCAATGGGCGGACGAAAGAAACAGGTTGTCAGTGGAGAAAAATGAAGCAAATTTATTTGTCACTAGCTGTTACCCGCGACTTCGTGTGCGAAGAATTTGAATTGTTACTTTTTTTAAATTCAAGAATGTAAATGTTTCGTTATATGTAGAAAGGGGAAATTAAAAGTTCTGATGGTTGATAATACATAATTGGACGACTAACAGGAGTGTATTGTACATGTGTCTGCTGTTACAGTTAGGTAAATTGTTTATATATGATAACACACTTTTGTATACGACGTTTTTTATTTCGCGTTTTTTGCACCGATGTAGAGGTTTAGTGGGCTGGACACACGCGAACATGCCACACATAGTTACCAACGGAAAAAATATGATTTTTCCAATTGCACGCCTGCCCCTTTGGGTGTCTGACCCTGAGCCTGGCAAATGCTAATTTTAAAGGGAATTGTTACCTTTTGAACTGGGATGGTAAATCCTTCGGTATTATCGGAATGCGTAGAATTTAGCACTCTCACCACTCGCTATGCCAGTCATATCAGTAGCTAGTACGACTTTTGGTCCTAAGTGTGTAATTTGAAACCGTGTGCCATTGCGCAGTCTCGGTACATCGAGGTTACGTATGAATAGTTCTGGCACACCGAATTTTAATCTCAGCTTGTCGGAAGGTATCCCTGAAAATTCTATGGGGTTGAAGAACTCTACAGGATATGATTTTACTTGTTATTGTCCATTACCGTATCTACAGATAGATATTCTGTAATACATCCCTCCATTTGTGAAGCATTTTTTTTTATTTATCTGACCTAAACTTTCATTAGTCAGTCCCAAAATTACCCAATCAACAAACAATCTCTATCCCTCTTATTAGCTTATAGCGAAGGATAAACCTTGCTTATCAGTTCCTCTGAACTGTGAACAATTTTTAAAAAGTCTGAATTTAATACACTGTTTGAATCTCTAGCAATCGCCAAATCTATTTGGCAACTGTATCAAGCGCCAAGTTCGAATCAGTTCTTTCTTTAGTAAACAAAACGTTGAATTCCGTGTTCATTGGGTTTATGCAATCCTTTCTTTTTAAATCGGTTGAAAAAAGCTCTTAAAGCATTAAAATTCGAAATGGAACTATTGAAATTAGCTAAATCGTTTGATTTAGAATTTAACCGCCAGTGATTATCCAAATCGTTTGGTTACAAATTTAACAGCCAAATAAATCTTGGATGTCGATAAAAAGAGAGATAAAGAATTATTTTGGCAAGCTATCCACTAAATTAGGCTCTTATTTTGAGTAAACATTGAACGATATTTTCCTTTAGTTATAAATAACTTTAGTTTTTAAATTTTAATCCAAAAACTCTTGAAACTATATCATATCTATCATTGGTTTTCTGTCCTGGCGTCTATTTTTCAGTTATTATTCCACAAATTAATTATTTATTTCTTTTCTCAGAAAGGTCAGGTGATGCTTGACTTTAAAAATAAGTTATTTCAAATGCTTGCACTTTTCTGAAGGATCACGTGACATTTCATTTTGTTTACGCATTCCTTAAGGATCACGTGACAGTTGATCGAAAAATAAAGTAGTAATCTTCATCGCAAATCGCTTGTTAATTATTTAATTATCTGTAATCAAAAATTTAACATGATGTCACCTACCCTATGTCCGTTCCTGGGTTTCAAGCTACAACACTGCCAATTTTCATCCAAATCGGTTTGATAGTTTTGCCGTAAATGCGTAGCAAACAGACAGACTCTTAAACACACTGAAAAAAAGTGAATTAGTTGAAAGTCTAACCGTTTCCTAGCAACGGAGTAGCTATAAATCTTCGTTATTTCAAAATCGTCTCACGCTTTTAAAAATTATGGAACTTTTAAAAATTAATAACAATCGAAGGGAAAATGTCACAGAAATAAAATTGGTATCATCAAAAAGGTAAAAATGTGAACTTTAAGATGGTATAAAAATATTTTTTGTCGGACAAATTGCTCCGAAGTTACGGCGCAAAAACGGTTTGTCTTAAATAATAAGTGTACAAAATTTGGTTGAAAACCGTCCATTGGTTTAGGAGGAGATGTGGAACATAGCCACACACACACATACATACATACCCACAATGACTTTTATTTA
The DNA here is from genome assembly GCA_013235015.1 of Araneus ventricosus. NCBI lineage: Eukaryota > Metazoa > Arthropoda > Arachnida > Araneae > Araneidae > Araneus > Araneus ventricosus. Next base: position 22,926 of record BGPR01013767.1, on the reverse strand, counting down.
TATTAAGATTATAATTTTAAAATGTCTTTAAAATGCGCCCAATTTCATAATGGTGTGAAAGAACAAAATCATATAACCAAGGAAGTAAAATCAAATTTATACAAATACGAGTATGACTGAGCTAAAAAGTATTATCCTCGCATTTTTTAAAATTATTCTACGTTTTCATTTTATTAGATTGCTTAAACTTTATTGATTTTTTATCAGAGTAAAATAAACCATTACCTACCCACTTTTTTCATGCTTTATTTATTTAGCACTTAAATGTCCGGATCAAATGCTTTACAATTATGGCAACACTACTTATAGGCAGTGTAGACGCTACACGACAAAACTGATTTCACCTGTCCTTCCTATTAGAATGGATCCAAGAAATAGGTTACAAATAGCAGCATTTGAGAAGTAATTACTGTGGATGGAATATTCTTACACAGAGTGAAGACAGATGGTGTTAGTTGTCTTACAGCGGTTGTGCGGGTAGGCAGTGTAAGTTCGCAGACGCGTCAAAGCGATTGAAATGGCAAGACGTCTAGAAACGAGGTCTCGCTTTCGCCACTTTCACAAGTTTACGTGAAGCCATTCGATGCAAACGCCTTGGCATGTTTAGTGATGGTTTCATCCTTCTGCATGGCAATGCCAGGCCCCATACGCAAGACTCAAGAATTGCAGCAAAAGTTCAAGTGGGAAGTCTGGAGCCACGCCCCATACAGTCCAGATTTGGCACCCAGTGAAAATTTCTTTTTTCTGAAGTTGAAGGAATACTTATATGAAAAGTTTCTCTTCAGACAATAATGTGAAAATAGATATCGAGAACTGGCTCAATGGGCAAGGACGTGATTTCTACCTTGCCGGGTTAAGCAAATTGGGCATGCGTTCAGATAAATGTCTAAATAGATTTGATGATCATGTGGAAGAGTGATTGCCAAATATGCCTCTTAATTTCCTTTTATATTTTCTTATTGTTAATAAATGATTTTTTATCACCCATGTAAACTTTTTTTTGGGGATCCATTCTGATAGGAACTTCTTGGTCCGTTCTTTAATTACACCGCAAAGATTTTTACAGTCTTTTTCCGACTGTATCATCAAAACGGTTATAGCTAGATTTATTTCTAAAGGAATAAATCATCCAAACAGTAGTCCAAACGGACTACAAATCTCCTCTTCCAATATGACTAGAAAAAAGGGAAAGTTTTATATATTTCTCAGTCAGAATTTCCGTTTAAAATCGTTATCTTGAGATTTCATTTCCCATAATTTACGTGTTATGAGCTTAATACCAGATCGTTGATAGAGTCGTTTGTTTAAAATCTTAGATACTTTTGAGAGAGTGTAATAATATATGTAGAAACTGAAGTAAGTGCAGAAAATAATAGCTAAAAGAAATTAAAGAACAATAATAAAAGCAATGTATCTGGCGCGCGCTAACGCTGCTGCATCCAGGAAAAATTGCGATGACAAAGATATTAAAACAATTGAAAGAAAAAAAACAGAGATATAACAGACAGTAAACAACGATTGAAAAACCAAGGAAGGAAGAATCCATAGGGAAAACTTCGTCAAAAGCCACTTCCCATTTTGGATACTAGTTGAGATAAGTTTTCTGTCGAGGAGAAACGACTTCGAGGTCAAATAAACTTTTCCTCTGTGGCCTGAGCCTATCCCGGACAATTGGAAACAAAAATAGGAAAAAATATTTCATGATAACGAAATCTAAACAGTCTTTACTAACAAAAAGGCTTAAAAAACCTTACCTATCCCCATCATGGCAGAATAGACCACAATTACAAACAAAAGAAGCTTTGTCTGTAGGCGTGAGCACCTAGTTCCATCTAATGAGAGATACATTAACTGAAAAAACCCAAGAACTTTTTTCTTATTTTTTTATAATATTTTTGGGTGTTTTTCTATCGTATGTCGTCAATTTTGTCGCTTTTTAATGCTCATTACAGTTTTGTTTTTCCTTCAATTGCTTTAATATATGTAGTATATATAAAAAATTATGATATTAGCTATTTTCTAGTTCGAAACATTATTTATTCAAAAACATTTCATTGTTTGAGACCGCATCAGCACATTAAATTCGAACTGAAGATTTTAAGCCCATTATAAAATATTTAGATTTAAATTTTAACTTTTATATTTGTTACTCTTATTTCCGACATTTCCAGGCTAATATTTTGCAAATGTTTTAAAGTACATAATTTTAATCGTTTTTATAGATAATATGTATTATATGAATGAAATTACGATTTATAAATTAATTACTGTTTCAAATATTGCATTAATTGTACTCAGCAGATTATGCTTTTCTTTAATGTCTGATAGATTTCCAGACTGAAAAGGAAAAAATTCAGACTCTATAAAAAATCTTTTTTGCAATTAGCAGCGTTTTGCATGAATTATGAGTTTATAATAAGAGATATTTACTTCCATTGAGTTCTGTTCAATGATTCTGAAGAGAAACAGAAACTCTTAACTTTAAATAAACCCTGTTAATATGAAATTTCTTGTTATGAAATTCGGATGACAAATTCATTAAAATTGGATATAAATGTTAACATTTTTTAAATTTTAATGGTCTAGAGGCGTATTGAAATACAGACTTTCTTTTCATTTAACTAATATTAAATATACAAAATTTAAATTGACTCTATAATTTAACGTCTGAATATCTGAATATATATATATATGTATATATATATATATATATATATATATATATATATATATATATATATATATATATATATATATATATATATATATATATATATATATAATGTATTCGTAATCATGTAGTCGTTACACCAAAAACACAGGCCGAGTAATTAACTAATTTCTTTTATTATCGGAGAGTGACGGAATGTACGTACATCACGCTTTGAGTTTCATGCCAAAAGTGAACAGAAGATCCCTCCTTTTTCTCAGGTAGGGATTTAACAGATAGACACATGATCAAAGTGAAGGGAATAATAGCTATTTTTACTATCTTACGTAAGTGTTTGAAGGAAAATGTATGGAGGCAATAAGTCGCTGATTTCGAGAGTTGTGTGCGCGTGGGAACGATTAAAATATTCTTTTGGTAATAAATATGCCAAAATGAGAGATTTAATATACCTCCATCGCGGGCAAAGAACGAAACTGGAGTTTTAGAAAAGAGATTTTTGGAATACATTAAGACTTTAAAATATATAATATTAGAATTTGAAATAAAATTAAGCGAGATTATTACATTTATATATATATATATATGTCTGCATAGTTTGAGTTAAACAAATGAATTCCAGAGCAAAATTTTGTCTTATATCTCAGGAAAACAATATTAACATTACATTTTACGAAATTATTGATGATATGGTAATAAAATAAACTAGTTTGTCTGCTATGTTTTAAGTTAAAATAAAATTTATATGCTTGCTATAGAAATGAAAATGAAAACAGAAATACTATGAGACAGTCTTTTTCCTTATATAATCTTGAACATTCTGTATTTCATTATTAAATTCTAATTTATTGCGTCCACAGCAACTATATTTTTAACAGTACTCACAAAACTATCATGAAAACAATTGGATATTCAATTGAATACGTATCCCATAAACTAATGCCTCATAGGCAAAACTTATAACAAATCCACTGCATTTCCTTTTGCGAATCTTGAATAAAAAGCATTATTAAATTACATAAATAAAATTCACTGCAAATCGTTTATTCAACAAGCATTGAATGGATTCTAGTACAAAAAATGTACCGATTCGCTTGTGTTCTATGAGATGATTTAACTCATTCTTTAGTAAATGAAAGAGACGAAAAAGTAAAATATATATTAAGGCAAAATTTTTTTCCTACTTTTCTGTCCAATGCTTGTTAAGCAATAAGAGTTTTTTTATCCGTATAACTAAATTAGATATAAAAATATTAAACTTAGATTTAGATTAAATTAAGCTATTTCCAATTCAGTTTGTGGTAGAGTTTCCATTAAGCTGCTTTCAAACGGAGATCTATCGTGTGCTGTTGTCTTGAGAGTGAGCACAATGCCACTCAGCAGAAAAGTTTGTAGCACGTGACGCATTGAGACAACCGGTCAGACAGGATTTCGATATCGGGGATGGGGAACTACGTCACCGTCAAAGTCACACCGGATTGGTTTGAATTTCCTCTGCTGATGATTTTTTGTCAGCATTGTGTGAATTTTCAAGCCGGTTGAATATAGCCCACGATTTCGGTCATCTTGTCTGACCGGTCATGTGCTACAAACTTTTTTGCTGAGTGGCATTGTGCTCATGCTCAAGATAACAGCGCACGATAGCTCTTCGTGTGATTGCAGCTTATGAATCGCTTTTTCCTTACATAAAAAATGATACAGCAATGAAAATCATTTTCCGTGATATTTTGAACAAATGTTTTGGTGATGTTTTCCAGCATTAAAATTCGTATTTTATGAGTTATTTTTTTTATTACATTGGACCTATATTTGCTACTTACGCAATGCTCTAGACTCTACCGACTCCATAACTAAAACTGCGACACGTTAGGAGAGGTAAATAAACAAATACTAAATAGGTATTCGTGTTCTAATATAAAACAATTTACAAAATATTTCTTTACGCTAATTTTTGGTACTTACAGAAAATCGTTTTATATAACAAAATAAACATATAATTTATGTGCATATTGTTTCTATTTAAATTTCTTTATTTGAATTAGTTTATATGTCAAAAATTGTGTTTATAAGCATTTATATTTCGCAGCTTAATATCTCGACATTTTTGCCCTTCAATCAAAGATATACTGTAGAGAAATTCATCTTCGAGCGATTATTATTAAAAAACACACGCACACACATGTATTATATACATGCACATTGTATTATATAAAAAAATAATAATAGAATAAAATGATTTCTAGTAAAAAATTCAGCATTATTAAATTTGATAATTCTTTTACTAAGCTTTTAATTTTAGATCTTCTAAAATTTAAAATCCAGATTGAAAATAACAATTCTTTCTTTCTTATTAATAATAAAACTTTAAATAATCACTATTGCATTAGTAATTTCTTGGACAAAAATTTGAAAATTTAGAAATTCCTAAAGTTTTTCATGAAAGTAAAATTATATTTCCTCTTAAAGATAATGCAGAAATTTCGATTGCTTTTAGATATTCCAAAACTTTAAAAAAACGTATCTGCAACTACAATTTCTAAAGAAAAAATCTAGATCAAATTAAGAATGATTCTACTGCAATGATGATAAATATAAAAATTCTATTGATAAAGATAAAGGGCACATTATTACTGGTGTCTTGAGAATTGTTGACTCTATCTTATTACAGGATTTGATGGGGAGGGGAACAAAACTCCCCCCAGACTCAGGGAAAAATTGAGGTTCAAAAAGACTGCTTTCTACTTGCAAAGTTTTAGATTAGTTTATTTCCAAGATTGCAAGAAGATACCATTGGCTAGTTGAAGGGTTTAGAGAATGGAAACATAAGATTCTAGAAGAGATTAGGAGCAGATTTTATTTTGATAAAAATTACAGTAAAAATAGAGGAATTTTTGTCCATTAATTGATTTTGAAAGATATTAAAAATTTAAAAGATGAATTTATTATTAGAGCTGTAGACAAAGCAGTGAATAATTTTTGTATTTTATACAAATTTTACTTTAAGGAACTTTCGATTAATGAATATAACTCCAATGCATTTAGCCTAGTAGACTGCAATAAAAAGGAATTATATAAAAGAATGTTGGCTTTTGCTAAAAGACTTAGAATTAAAACCCGTTCTTTAAACTATCTGTATCTTTTCCCAAATGTTAAGTTTCATAAAAATCCTACTAGCTTTAGATTTGTTACATGTGATACAGGATGTTATAATTATTTTATCAGTAAGCATTTCTTCAAATTATTAAATATTATTTTAGATGGAATTAAAAAAGAAGATAACTGAAATAATATATAATAAATAATATATAATTGAAATATTGAAATAATATATAATAAATTATATTATATATTATTTCAATTTAATAATTTATCATGTGGCAAACTAGTGTAAAGATTTTCGAAGTCAAAGGAATTCAAATTGCAAATTTTGTTATTATTCAAGAGGTAATTATATAAATTATTGATATTAAAATTGAAATTACTAAGCAGGAAACTTTGATTGGCCTGTATGATAAAAGAGCTGAATTTAATTTCAAGTGTAAAAATCTTTGTGATTATCATTCCAATACAGATTCTAGAGTATTTAGAAACGTAATTTTCAGTCAAGCTAATAGAATTAAAAAAATATTCAATAATAGAAATGACTTTTTTGATGACTTCCAATGTTATTTTAAAGACTCTCAATGACAACCATTTCCCTTTTAATGACAACCATAATCCCATAACCAATTCCTTTTTAATATTCACGGCATTAAAGATCTTATCTTTGAAAGCAGTCTAGAATATGCAATCTAAAAAAAGTCATATTCATTGAGACATAGATTGAAACTAAGGGCCTTTTTCCTTAATATGTCTGGATAGGTTCCATTCCCTAAAAAAATTTCTGTTTTTGCCTCTTCTGTTGTGTTCCTTCGAATTTAGATGGCGCCATGGGACTAGTGTTTTTTTTAAATAATTCCTCCTTTTAAAAGAAAGTTAGCGTAGGTTTGTGATTACTTAAAAGAGTTTTCTCAACTATTTTTTTTCTCAACTATGGGAATAGGGTGAGTTTTTATTTGTGAAGGCTAATTTTAATATAGCCGGATGGCTCATAATTTTAATCAATCTTATTAGCGTTTTGATGTTTGTCTTTTTCCTCTTTTTTTTGAAAATATGCTTTTTGGTGTGCAGATAGATCTCCTTTGTCCTTGGTTTGGGAAATTTCGCGCTAAGAGAGGCTATGTTTGGCGGAATGGTAGCTTCTTACAGAAAAATTTCCCAATTATTATTTTGAATCAATTTCGAATAAAGTCCACAGCCTTTGAAAAACTGGACTAAAATGGATTCCTTGTTTGTTTTTGGTTTTATTCGATTACCTCTCAGTTTATTTTGTTTTTTGGCTTTCTTTGTATGATCTTGATTTTCATTGTTTTCTGTTTTTTTTTTGTTTTGCTGTTGCAATTCCGCGCTACTTAAACATTGTATACATTTTATTTAATTTTATTTTCTAAATTTTATTCTATAAAATTTATTGTTTGTAAATTTAAAAAAATGTTGTTCTTGTTTAAAGTTTATGTTAAGATTCTATTTTAAATTTATTCTAATTTTTCTAGTTGATTGTTTTTAAGCTCTATTATATACATATATACGCTTACGGATTTTTAGTGGAAATTTATCTAATTATTCCTGTGCAATTTTATCATGCGTTATTCAATCTAAAATTAGAGAATTGTTTTCAATTTTTTCCTAGTCAATAATGCCATTACAACCAAGAAAAAGTATTAATTGATATTTTTTTACGTAGAAAACTTACTTTCAGTATAAAAATAATTTTTTTCAGTTATCTTCCTCTTACCAAGTTTTAAATTTTATTTTACAATCGTTATTTTACTTTAAGCTACGGGGGCATCAAAGAAAAGTCATCAGTTCAGTGGCGAATCGGGGGGGGGGGGAGGGGGTTGCAGCCCCTCCCAGAGCTACGCTAGATTTCTTGATTTTATTTAAAATCACTGTAACTGTTTGTTCTTAATTTCCCTTTTATAAGAAAATAATAAAAACAACAACATTGCTTTTGGGCTTGACAAGCTTGAAAATTCTTCCACTTTTCTAGTCATTCCACTTGTTCTTGTAGCGTTGACACGAGCGAAGACAGTTTTTGGCTAGTTATTTCATTGTATTTTTTATTAAATTGTCGAATGTATTGAACTGTTCTTTATGATTCTCATTGTCAGGGAAGTAAAGTCTGTAAAGTTAAAGTGTTTTGGTTTACATGAATCATGAGATTTGACATTCGTCACGACGATACAAAATTTTTACGACCTTAGCCTTCCCCTGACCCAAATCCTGGATTCGCCACCGCATCAGTTCAATACCCGAGTTCCTTAAAAGTTACCGTGTTCTTCGGCTAAGTACACGTTAAATCAGTCGAATCCATCATCACCCCAATGGTGTTATGTGGAAGATTAGACAGAAGTTTTGTTGCAGACTCAGGCCTCGTCCTTGTTGTACAAGCACTGTTGAGAATTACGAGTTTCTGCCATAATTATAGTTCCAAACAGGGCCTAACTCTATCTAAACTAAGCCTAAAACTCAAGACCATTCAAAATTGGCCAACTCAGATTACGGTCAAAACTCATTAACGGCAATTTTATGGTCTTCTTGACTGAGGTGAATGCCAAATTATTCGAAAATGAATTACCTCTTGCGCAATAAATTATTCTGATGCAAAGACTACTTTTTAACTTGTTAACTCCATACCGTGGTACATTTGCATGAAGGTAGTATCTCTTACTGATTAATTGACTCCATTGAATAGAGCGAACTGGGATGACTAATTGGGTTGAATTCAATAACGCTTTGATGCTTACAGCATTAAACATGCTGAAATGTCGTTAAATGGAAGCGTAGAACATTCTTAATTCCTATCCAAAGTTACGAGACTAGTATGGTGGATACATATTCATGTATGTTAATGAGCGTAGCCTTGACCCAAATTATTGTTGACAAGACTTGCAAATGTTTAGTCTGACAACTTTGCGGGAGAATGTTTATGTATCAAAATGCATTATGGGAGAGCAATTACATTTTAAATTAGGATGGGAAGTCTTAGTCTCATTATGTTGAGTTACCTTGTTAGATTTCTTCTTTGGAATGTGGAATAAGCTGTTAAAGTAGGTTTAATGCTTGATTCATGCGTGCTTCGCATAGAGCAGTTCAAGGTGTTCGTTTATCGTTTCTCGAGCGTATATATAAAGGTTGTTTTCAAACACGGGTTATTGCATTTTTTGAAGCTTCTGATTACACAAGAAATGTATTATTAAAAAGCATAAAAATCATAATATATGCTTTGTCCGCTTGGGGAAAGTATACATATTTTAACGAAATTTTGTAAAAAACTGTATTTTTTAAAAAATTATATGTATTATCTTTAAAAATTTGATTTCTTCATATTTTTTTTTTTAAAAAACTAAAGTTATGAAAAAGTTCGGTATTTTTTCTGTTTTTTTCAAAAAAATTAAATATAATTCATATTTTTCGAAATATAAGCTATTTACTTGTAAGTAAAATTTGGGACAATGCGTGACGTTTAATTGAAATTCGGGATAAATCCGAGGAACTTTTTAAATGCGGTACAAGCAGTCAAAATTCGGGTCTTCCTAGAGTAAACTGAGCAACTTGTCAATTTATAGATATAGCAAAAGTTTACCTTTTTATTTGAAAAGTTTCACGTTTTCTATTCTAACTAAAAACATAATACACTGTGAATAATATTGCTTTTTAATAGTTAAAATCTGTGCTTTTGAACATATTTATCTGTTACTACGCTGATGAATAAATTTTACACTCTCTTGACAATTTTCGCTGTCTTTTGTGAATATAAAGTAATAAAATCTGAAAGCTTGTTCTTATTACTTCTTCTCACTAGAAACTTTAGTATTTTATCACCTGCTTAGATTTCCTGACTAGAAAAGTAATGTTTATGTAAATAACACTTACAACGACAGTTATGGAATATATTTTCTAGACGTCAAATTATTGTTCCCTGTTTGTTTAAATTGGGCACATTTTCTATGTACCATTTCTCGAAATCTATTATAGAAACATATTTGAACATTTTTATGCAGTTTAAGTAGACATTTATCTCTAAACTGAAGTGAAATTCTTACATAAATAAAGATTTTTTTAAAAAAATTTAACTGAATGTCATTATGAATTTTTTAAAAAATACCGTTTTCTATCACGAGATCAGCACTATTACGAAGTATTTTTGGAATATCAGAAGAAATTTCACATCACTATATACATTTATATGTATAGAATAGGAGGTAAAAATTTCACGAGCATATATAAAGTAAATTTTGAGAAAAAGGTACACGCAGTTTCAAAAATACCATTTCGAGATCATTCAAGTTAAAGGTAAAAATCTTGTGTTATATTAATCTGTTTAGATTTTTTAAAAGTCTTTTTAACTTACTTCTAAAATGTACACAAGTAAAAGATTTACATCGATAGAAAGGTCTTGAAATGGAGATTTCAAATATATAAAAATCGAATTTTTGAAAGTATATCAGGTACTGGCTCCCCTTAAAAATGAAAACTGTACGATGCCAATCACAAGTACAGGGTGAGGCCGAGGATTAGGATATTTTTGAAATAATCACAAAATATTTATTTCGGCAAGAACAATATTGATGAATGAACATTCGAGATTACATATAGCATTTAAAGATATTCATGAACGGAAAAAACCATATTGTTACGCCGTATACCGTCTTTCACTTGAAAGAAAGGAGGCACAAATGATGACGTAGGGTCCTTATATTAAATACTTTAATTTGCAGACAATTTCACAGCACAGATTCAACAGCACATGCAATAATCACAAATTCAGATATGTAAAGAAGTAGCGTATATAACTCAAACACAATATCGCACGAACTATTGAAAAGATCGCAGAGCTCATAAGGATTCACCGTGTTGGACAGCTCGTTCAACTAAGACAACTTCAGTGAAGCTCTCCGCTTCTTATAGTCAGGCGAGGTGAGGGATCGAACTTTCTAGAAAATTCGCCGTATCTCGAGAACCAAGCTTCGCCAAGCCTCGATACTTCGAGAATCACAAACAAGCATTTGGCGCCAAATTCGTCAACCTAGTAGCCAAAAATATAGAAAATTCTCCAAAAATGCCGTTAAGTCCAAAAATCGCCACAACAATTCCTTCTAAAAATGTCCATTCCTGTCTATGCATTGAGGTCTCACAGAATGTCTTCGAGCAGAGCAGTGTGGATTTAGTAAGGATTAATCTCGAATCCTTCCTACATTTTAAGATTAAACCAACGTAAAATTGTTTTAAGAGAAGCAACAGGTTCATTCTGGAGGATTTTGAATCAGCGATGAAACTCATTCTGAGCTACGGTAACCGATTCACCTCTCCTCAAAAAATAATCGTAAGCAAAATCCCATTGCACTGGCGTACACGAATGCATGACGCTGCCTGAAATGCTAATGCTATGACCAATGGAACATAATATCCTCAATTTCACACTCTTCCAGCTCTTCAACGGCGAGTATGCGCTGTTATAGAGCAGTCCATTCACATCTCTTCCAAAATGGAATTTTTGGAACACGGGAAGGAAAAAGCAATCGTCAGTTTTAAAAACCAATGGAAATTGGCTTAGCCGAATGCCAATGCTGGAATTTAAACGAACTCAAAATCCGACACTTCATGCGCCGATTCCAATTTGGGGCCTCGATGGGAGGGTAGAGGCACATCAAAGGATATGCCTACATTGAGACCTCGCGTCGAGGGTAGAAATGAAACTCGAAATCTCCCGCGCAGGGGAAGAGGAGGGGGTGGGTGGGTAGAATTCTGCGACTTTGAACCTTGGCTCAAAACAAACTTTGTAACTTCCGTGAATGACGCTCCTCATTTTTCGACTTGAATGGATGAAAGAAAAACTGGTCTTGGAACAAATGGAATGGAATGGAGTACAGATGAGTGCTCAGCTGAAGAACCCCGATTCCTCTGTCTCACCCTGTAAAGTTTTCCTAACAACACTATTCCATTCCATAACCCAGGAGGATCGTTCGTTGCTATGGCGTTTATCATCGAAATAATTTTGGGGACCAGAAACACCTACCAGAAAGGGCGGCGCTCTCACGATGCTAAAGCTGCGTCACAAATTTAATCTTACTATGATTACTAAATGCCCAATAGGAACTAAGGGGATTTCCAACATTCCAAAATGAGATTATCAAATAGCAAATAGGTACTCAAGGAATTTTCAGCATGCGACGCAACGATGCGGTATGGTTGTTCGCGATTCTTGGAATATCAACTATCCACCAACTTCGACCGAGCATCAACCCATAAATTTGGGAATATTATTCATTAATTTTACCTACCTACACATTATTCAAACTGTCTAAAATAATAATAATTTAATTGGGTCATTTTCTTCCTCCGGTACCGGATTCGTTCACATCATTTGAGATAATTTGTCTTATTCATGTCTCATTTCTATTGTGAAATTATCAATTCTTTAAATACCATTTATGACATTAGATATTAAAGATAGTGATGGTATTGTAGCAGAGTGGGTTTTGACAGCGAAGACCTGCAAATATGAGATCCAATTCTACGAAAGGTACATAAGTTATAGAGTCAGGGTCATACAGCCTTCCGCCGAAGTTTTATGGAAATTTAGATGAGTGGTGCCCCTTCAAGTGTTATCTTCGTCACATAAAATAAAAGGAAATTCGAACCTCAAGTTCGGAATATCGTAGCATGTTAATATTCTAGGCTGCATTCGTACATTTTGTCTACGTCTGGATTGATTGCAACAGCCTTTGCATTTATATCATGCAGGCAACAGAAAGAAAGCAGCCTTAAAACATTACCATGTGAATAAAAGTAAAAGTGAATATTCTGCTTTGGCTTTAATGTCCGAAAAAAGCACTTTTTTTTAAAAAAAATCATAATGATAAGTCTGGCAATAAAAAGTATTTTTGCAAATCGTATTTAAAATTAATTTGAAAAAAATTAAAATTAAAGAAAAATAGATAGTAAATTATATTAGTGTCTCGGAAATCTTACAATTTGAGTTTTCAGATGGTTCAAAAGTACCTCCAATGCGATACTTTTCTCTGGATACTGAGAAAAATCGTTAAAATTTCGATTAATTTCTAATTAATTAAAATTTTGAAAAACTGATTCTTATTAAGCACCTTCTATGCAAGAAGTAATTAAGTGCCAAATTTGGTAACTCTAAGTCCAAATGTATTCCATACGGAATGTTACATTATGTGCGTTACGATTTTAATATCATGTAATTTTTCAAACGGATTCCTGAATGGTCTATCCAAGAAGTAATTAAGTGCCAAATTTGGTAGCTCCAAGTCCAAATGTATGTCATACGGAGTGCTGTATTCTGTGTGTTACGATTTTAATATCATGTAATTTTTCAAACAGATGCCAGAATGGTCTATCCAAGAAGTAATTAAGTGTCAAATCTGGTAGCTCCACGTCCAAATGTATGTCATACGAAGTGTTGCATTCTGTGCGTTACGATTTTAATATCACGTAATTTTTCAAACAGATGCCTGAATGGTCTATCCAAGAAGTAATTTAGTGCCAAATTTGGTAGCTCCAAGTCCAAATGTATGTCATACGGAGTGTTACATTCTGTGCGTTACGATTTTAATATCACTTAATTTTTCAAACGGATGCCTGAATGGTCATTAGTTCAAAAATTACAAGGATTGTCAGAAAAAAATCTTTTGTGAAACTTCAAAATCGGATATTAAAGCTAATCAATTAAAGAAATATACAAAATTCTTCTAAAAAGCTCTAAGTTGAAACAAAATTACACTTTACTTAAATTGTTAAAAGTCAAATATCTGCAGGCTACAATTTACTGGGACTCCACCTTTATATATTATTAACCAGCAAATTCAAGGTAGACTTTTAACAATATTTTCCTTGGAGTTTTAAATATAATACTCAGCATTCAGTGGAATCTCCATGAAATTTATATGACAATGAATAATGGGCGACACGCTCTCTTATTGAAAATCAATGCTATAAATCTCCTCTAATGGCATCTTTTGTATTCTAGTTAAAGGAAAAACATTTCGCAATGACAACCATTTAAAGAAAGACTTTTTAAATTTAGAAGTTGCCCAAGTCTCTAAACTATTTTTTCGATAAAAACACTATCGGAAAACTTGGCAAGAAAATAATAAAGCAATTTATTTCTTGTTCTTAGAAGTATTAATTGGAGAGTTCAAGAAAAAAAGTATAAAATTTTGTTGAGTAAATTTCTTACAAAAGACATATGTCTTTAAGAAGGGACAAAACAGAACGGAACACTATGGCACGTAAAAAAAGGCACTTACTTGTCATGATATCATTGCTTTATGGTAACATTTAAAAACTTTATTACCCACTTTGTTATTCAATAGTTTATCGTTAAAAAAATTTAAAACTGTTATGAGTAGGTTTCTGAAAGTTTGTTTTTACTATAGAAAAATAAGCTGTCTGTCTTGTCCAACAGTAAGAGATGAAAAATAGGAGCGGATTTATGTATAGGCAAAAAAATTGGTAAGCAACAGTATCCATATATTAGATACATAACGCATCAGACATAGAAAATGAATCAGACGCATAGATAATGATTTTTTAACGTAGGACTACGTTCCTCCCACTGAGATCTCAGGAAGGAATTTGATTTACACGCCAAAACGACACAAAAAGCGTTGTATGCGGGATCTTCTATATCTCGGTAACTACTGTCTTATTTTAGAGATAAAGGGTAACAAAATAGCTCTGATAAAATAACCCAAATTCAAATAATGGATAACATTTGAAAACAATAATTCAAAGAAAGTAAAAAACCAAGAAATATACTCCGAGATAATAGAATTAAACAAACAAGAACTCCATTCTACTCCACTTTTTCAAGGGCTATAGACTATATTCGATATGGATTCAAATTATTTGGGAAATATTTCTGTAAGCAGCTTGACTATTATCTAACAAAGCATGTCATATACTGAAATTTTCCAATCAAAGACGAACAAGACAAGTAGCATTACAAAATGATTTTTGTAAAGATAACAAACAGAGATAATACCGATAACAAGATTGATTTAAAAAGTTATTAGCCAGCGGGCAGGAAATGCCTTCATAAAAATATTAGTAAAAGATGGAAAAAATCAAACTTACCCTAGCCTTGGAGAGAATCATAATGTCTACACTTTAATCACAAACTAAAGGAACTTCCCGCCTGATTAATTCCAAAAAAAACTATTAATCGAATATCTATATAAACTATATCGAATATAGTCTATAGCCTTTGAAAAAATGGACTAGAATGGACTCCTTGTTTGTTTAACTCTATTCTCTCGAAGTATATTTCTTTGTTTTTTAATTTCTTTGAATAATTTTTTGCTTCCTTTGTTTTTTGTATGCAGCGGCTACTTAAATATTGTTTAAATTTTGTAGTGTATGTTTAAATTTGTTTTAATTCCTAATTTAATTTCATTTAATTATCTTAATGCTCTATTTAAAAACAATTATTTTTTGGGTCGAACTATAGTCTGGGGCTATTTCGGAACGGGCTACTTTGTCTTGTGCTATTTTTTCGGGGCTCTCATGGTTTGGGCTATTCTAATGGTTTAACAGTCGATATACATATGTTGATTCTATCGCGTCAGTGATATTGCTATGATAATGTCATATTGCTATCAACACGAATCCATAGAGATTTTTATTTCTTATTAAGGATTGTACCTGTACTTAATTTCTCATTTGCATACGTTTTGATCTGGATATTTGCATTATTTCTTGTACAACAAAATTTATCAGCGTAGGTAACATGTCAGAAGAAATTATTTCCCTTTATTTCTATGCGATGCATATCGTATAACTCTGCCAGTAGGACTTTCCCCCTCAAGTCCTACTGGCTGCCTCAACGTGGCGGGGGGTTGACACTGGGCGGTCTGGGTGAAGTACATCGGGAGATTTTCTCCTGGAAGGGCCACCCTAGGTGTGAAGGCCAGACCAATATGCCCAGCTAAATTCAGTAGGCATAGGAGCCAAGTCAGACTTCTACCCTTTGGGTGCTCCTTAAAAAGAAGCTGCACAACCACCCTCAACCATGAAATATTTATGGAAACGAGGTTTCTGACGATTTGGCGGAGCAGGGCACGGCTGAACCTTTGTGTTCAACCCCCTCCTTAACATTTGACGAGATTTATTCCATCAGAAAAAACAAAGATTTAAAGACGTGGAGGGTCCCTCTATCCCATGATTGGTATAAGCGGAGCAGTCCTGGTGGCTCAATTGGCCTTGCCTGTGACAGAGCCGACCAGACGGCGCTGTCTAGATTTGTTACCGGTCACCTGAGGAGTTGCTCCTTTAGCCACGGTAACAAAGTTTTTCCGGTCTGCGCAAAGTGTGGAGTAGCGAGCGCGTCCCCAGAGCACATCCTCTCTTGTCTTCGCCTATCTAGGGAGACTTTCGACACGGATCCTTTGATTGCTCTCTATTTCTTGAGGGTGAGTGGGCTCATGGATGGTGTCTAGCTCCCGCTAGACAGAGAGGGATTAGTAACAACAACTCTGTAATATTGAATATGGTGGTTCTAGTCCTACTTAGTCTAACTTGTATCTAGTCAAGTCCATGAGCCAAAGACTCCTGATAAGAATATTTAATCTTCTATTGGTGGCAATGACGCGGGCCATCTAGAAATAAAAGTCTAAAGCGGGCCATTCACTTGAAGGATAGCCATGCCATTTGTCCTAAGCCCGGTTTTCTTTTTCACCCATTTTAATCGAAAAATACAGGCAGTCGATTCACTTATATTTAAAAGGACGTTAACTCTGAACGAAGGTGGGGGAGCGATCTTCTTTCCCTCTCTACAGCTGCTTGTCAATCGCTCTTCGATTTTCCCCAATCAGCAGACTTTAATTTATGCTCACCTCAAAGCGAGGCTTCAATCTACGCAACGCATTGTTCTTTTGGAAAGCCTATTTCAGGGTCCCTCTGAAGCGAGACTTTAAACTCGAGCGTTTTCGTCCCGATTTCAGTCCAGACGGAATTCCAACCACCACAAGCCATTTGGCTGATTTCCATAGATTTTGATGGCTTTTTCCTTCTTGCGTTCCATATTATCCAGTTTATCTGTGAAGTGAATTGCGGGCTTAAGAGTGGTCATTCACGATCGCTTCACGTCGATCATTTCATTATGAATTTATCATCAATGGATGGAAATCTACACAATCCCAGTCGATTGTAAAGAGTATAAAGCCATTAGCCCTCCTTCGGGCGCAGCCGGCCGGACGGGCCCAGTTTGGACCGTTTTGGCGCCCCCCCCCCCTCCACTTCCAGGAAAAGTAGAAGTCTGTCCCTCATAGTAGTCTCCTTTCGTTACCTGATGTTTGGATTATTATCTTTTCACATATTTCAACGTTGCGTGGATTGCAGATTACTAATATAATAGCCCAGATCTCTCGCAACGCTCTGAGGTCACCAACAATAAAACTCGCGCCATAGCACTGCGAGACGTTAAAACAGCATTATTTCGTTGTTAGAGAACGCTAAATTTCTATATTTAAAAGAGTAATGTCGAATTCTAATTTCAAATTTACTAGCTCAAAATAGTGAAATAAAATTTGATATCGATTGATATGGGTATCTCGCCATGATCAATAGTTCCCGAGAAATTAAATATATGTGATCATATATTAAATTAATTCGTTCAAAGAAAGTAGTAAACATACGTCAGTGGATATCATGCGCGGATATAGTTTGGACGCGACGACGCATCTATATTATTTAGTGCAATCGTGATGGATAATTTGATAATATTTTTTGGCAAAATTAAAATTTACATAAAGACATCTGAGCACAAGGAACATCCGTTAAACAATGAAAATACTACACTGAGTGTTGTTTATTTTACCAAAAGGCTTTTTTGAATAAAAAATATGCAAACAAAAAAAATATTTCCGTCAATATATAAGTTTTATTTTTACTTGTTTTAATCAATATTAAACATTTCTCTCAAGAACATATATCTTTTAAACACGTCAGGATTTGAGTGGAAATCTCGAATGAAGAGACAATTTGAATGAAGAGGCAATTTGACGGGAAATCTCTCGAATGAAGCGGCAATTTGTACCCCTCATACCATGACGGGTATTTTCTAGTATCTCCATATTTATCTTACGGGCACATAACACTCGAATTCGTCACACAAATGATTGTTCGCAATATCAGTTTTTTTTTCATCACGGAAGTTTATTTTACTTATTACATGATTTCATGGTGTAAAATTTATTGTTGTAAAAAATAGTTTCCCCCAGAATTTGCTTCAGTCAAAGGAGAGAAACAACCCACCAGCGTGCTGTCCTACGTTCCGGAAGACGTACATGGTTCTCGCGTCTTCGCTGCATGATGATTTTTTAGCAACGATATCCCCACTTTTTTTTTAGCCTCCCCCTAAGAAGATCAGTGATTGATTTTAGAATGATGTAATTAAAATTAATGGGTATTGGCAATATTAATTACGGGATTGTTTACCTCTGCCTGTCGAATGCATTGCTCCGATGGAGGGTTAAAGGCTGGCGGGGAAAAACTGATCCCTATTGTGCAAAACCGATCAAAATTGGAGCAATGTGGAGCAGAAGGTTGGATATCCAACCTGTCCCAATATTCATAACTCCATTTGGACTGCCTGACCATGAAACCGGCGGGAGCAGATATGGTGTATGTGTGTGTTTGTGGAGATTTGGCGTGAGTGGTTTACCGATAAAATAAAAGTGACTGATAGCGGATGAATTTGCGGTCGTGAATGACCCGCCTAAAAGGACAGGTTAAAAAGGGGTAAAGCGCGTAGTTCCATCACGCCATTTGCGCAGCGTGAATGGCCGCCCTCAGATAGGTTGCCTTCCTGAAAGCCTTTCAGAGAAAATTGGCCCACATTCGTGTTTCAATTGAAAGTAAAAAGTGACGGGAGGGTGTATTTTTCAAACAGATACTGATGTTAAAGGCGTAGGACTACTTTACTCGCTTCGAACTTCATGAGACAAATTATTAGCTCTCTTACTCTGTGGTGTTATACGGAATATTGAATGAACGGTCGTTCCATTTAAATTTAATGCAGCTTTACCAGTGGATGCACAAGCAATGTAAGCATTTCTCAATGGCGTTCAGACAATTGTGCGCGCGCACCTCATGAGTGTGACGTCTCCAATACATTCGCATTTTTTGCACAACTTTGAGACTCAGTCATCGCTGAACTACAATTCTGATTTTCAATTTTTTCGTAACTTTTGTTGTTACCCTTTATCTCTAAAATAAGACATTAGTTATGTTTTTAAAATATGTAGTTACCGAGATATAGAGGATCTCCCATACAACGTTTTTTTGTGGCGTTTTGGCGTGTGAATCAAATTTCTTCCTCAGACTCCAATGAGAGGAACGTAGTCATACGTTGAAAAGGAAAGGCACCAGCTGAACCATAGAGAGGAGGCTCTTTTATAAAGAATACATCTGTGTAATAGTTTTTGCATAAAGCTGGAAAAGATGTACAGCCAAATGAATGAACTCCGATTCACATTTACCCACACTCGCTGTTCCCCAAGGGTGGTTTTTCCTTTTTTGGAGAGAGGCACGGTCCCCTTCTCGAGGATCGTATTTCAGCTTTCTGACCGACTGCGCCAAATTATAAACGAGCAACATTGAATTTTCAAACTTTTACAAGGTCTTCAATAATTCTTATCGGATATTTGCATTGACGAAGGGTTTTGGATCGATGTGCGCCAAATGGAGTGGAACGGCCTTCTCATGAATGCCCCGCTTAAAAATTTCTAGATTTGACCGACAACAACCGTGACTGATATGTTTCCTCTCTGGGACTGGAAGTTGTTAAACCATCCTCCGTCATTTAAAATATTCCTCCAATTAGAAGTGTATGCCTATCAATGACGGCTTAGAAATTAACTCTTGGGCCACGATTTCAGTGGATACCCTTTCTATGTACTTATAGATTGGTAATTTTTAGACACGACTTTCTGTTCGACAATTTTGATTGTCACTGTTTAATCAAAGAATTCACAGCAAGATGACTTTCAAAGTCATATTTTAAGTTTGCATTATATGCGAAATAATTTCATAACAGATATCATATCACAGCGAGTTTTCAAAACCGTATCTTAAAAGTGCATAATAGAAGAAATTATTTCAGAATCAAAGCACGTGTTTACCTAAACTCGTGTTGGCATCTACTACCCCGAAATTTGCACAAAATAGAATTCTTTAAAAAATATTTCTGCTTCTCATTCTTTAAGATTGAGAAATTTTGAAAAGAATTTTCATATTTTATTTAATGCCATCAATAAAAATTCTTTTTCTGTTTTCAAAAAGATTGTTGAATTAAAAAGCAAACAAACCTAAAGTTTATTTTAAGAGTTAAAATTTATGAGCTAGAGTGTCAAAAAAGCGGAAATAACGTTCAACTGCATTACAACAACGGAGCTTAAAGGAAGAAAAACAAACACTCGTAGAATATCCCACAAATGTTTTGAAGGCATAATCAAATTTTACAAATCTTCTTCCTTGCTGCCATTTCTTCTAAAACAAACTTTAATTAAATTCAAGTGAATTTGTTCTTTGCCTGTTAGGGAAAACTTTTCGCCACTGTTTGCATTCTCTTTCTATTCATTTAAAAATTCAGTGACACGCAGAACAATTTATTATACTTCTTTTATTCTCGGCATTTTGCATGTGCTCTAGACTCATGCACTTACCCATTGCGTGCCATTGCTATATTCATTTCATAAGAAGAGATGAAAACAGGTTTGAGAGGATGTGCTCGCGGAGACTTAAAAGTTCCAGTTTATCTGAAAACAAGCCGCTGTACAGAGCGCTGATTAAAAAGACTGAAATTGAACTATTTGAGGTTACAAACAATTTGCTTTTCAGACAAAAATATTAATCATATAATTTTTATAACTAGATAATATAGTATATAACTATATAAAACACTAACTTATACACCCGGCGGTGATAGGGGTAGAAATATTTTCCAAGTCTAAGTATTTATAACACTTTAAGCTTAAATAAACAGTTTTTCACTGTAACGTCTTTCGTTGATTTTCTTTTTCCCTCTTCTGTGTCTCTGACCCCTCGGTCAGCAGCTAAACTAATCTCTTTTTGTCACCGTCTTTGAACCATTTCACACGAGTCTAACAATCCTTGAAATTACATTTTCCCACCCCCATCATTGCTACCGAGGCAACAGAAACACTTCATATCATACTTTTTATGCCCCTCCTTCTCTTCTTTTTGTGTTTGTGTGTCTCAGCGGAAGCATCATTCCTTCTTTTCCTCTCTAGTCCCTATCCCTTCGGTAGGCACGGGACTCGATTAACTTTTAATGACTTTACATGCTGACAGTGGCATAGCAAGGGTAAGTGGAGCTCGGATCATACTATGATTTTTTCCTAGTATCCCCAACCCCTTTCCTCATAAGAGGCTTAACTTGCGTAAACGGCGCCCTGGACATGGTGTTTTTTGGCTTCTTATTTTATTTGACTTTAAAAAATGACACAAACATATTAAAGTTTTGTCAACACGGTCAGTAACCCAGCGTGGGTAAGTGGCGCCCAGGAAGCATTATTTTTTACCCCATTCGTCATTTGCTTAGCAAGCTGAAATGGCCCTATGGGCCTGGCATTATTTTTATGCCCCCTAATCATATTTTGCTCTAAAAACTAGCATAAATGCAGTAATGTTTTGTTTCCATGGCGCCCCTAAAACTTCACTTCTAAAAACATCTGTCACATCTATACTTCTCTTACTCCAACGTCGTTACGCCCCGCTGCACTCTGATTATAATCATTCAAAAATTTGTGAAATTTTAACGAAACATGGCGTAGTAACTAAACTAATATCAGTGGAACAGCCTTTTTGTGAATATCCAGGTTAATGAAGAAAACCGAGTGTGCAATTTGGACGTCTTCCATTTGACTGTTTGGGTCAAAAATTTGATAATAGTTCACTCGTTTGGTAACAAGGCGCCGCTTATCAAATTTCATTCCTCGCTATCGTTCCGTTTTAGAGCTAATTGCATTTGCATAGACGCGAATAGACAGAGTAACAAACGTTTTACCCATAGGCGGTTCAGCTCAAACTGAATATTGGAGCTCCAATATTCAATTTTCATGAACAATTCGCTTGATAAAACAATTTTCTAAATTTCATCCATGTAACTGTATACATTTTTTAGTTATAGTATTCACATGCACACGGACGTAATCCGTGCGTATAATTATTGAGTTTTAAATCTCGTCAGATGTAGTTCCAATAGTATCCTGTATGTTGAGAAGACCCAGAAAGACCGCTAAATAAATATCCAACCATTTAGTTTGGCAAAGATTCCCATGGCAGAGAGTGCAAATTTAAGTGGGAAGTTAAGCAAGAGAGAGCATACTAAATTGACTAAGAATCTAGTCCGATGTAGTTCCAATAGTATTCTGTATGAAGATCCAGAATGACGGCTAAATAAATATCCAACTATTTAGTTTGTTAAAGATTCCCATGGCAGAGAATACAAATTAAAGTGACAAGTTAAACGAGAGAGAGCATACTAAACTGACTAAGAATTTAGTCCTATGTAGTTCAATAGTATCCTGTATGTTGAGAAGATCCAGAATGACGGCTGAATAAATATCCAACTATTTAGTTTGGTAAAGATCCCCATGGCAGAGAATTGCTCATTTCAACATGTTTCCATTTTTTGCCATGTGTTTGGCGCAGCATAGCCAAAAATGGCTCTTGCGCCATTTAACCTCATACAACCAACCAATCAACCAACCCATGTCAGAGAGTTTAAATGACAAGTTAAACGAGAGAGAGCATACTAAATTGACTAAGAAACCCGATATCAAATGACATTGTAATTTTTTAATTAAAATCAATGTTCACATGATAATGCAATCTTATTGATTAAACTTGATTTACAATTCTCTTTTCTTAAAACTATCTAAACCGGGAAACTCTTCTAGTTTCTTACAATCAATTCTTTCTATCTCTAAATACGTAATCCCGGAATATCGCACACTTTCTCAACGGTATAAATTACCCAGTTGCTTATATGCATATGCCGAGTCATTATCCTTCCGCATAAATAAACACCTAAAAGGTTACGATCTCTTTATAACGCACTCCCAAAGAGAGCGGAAAAGTTTTAAAAATTGAGCCAGCGGAACAAA
>BGPR01013766.1:0-40875 GCA_013235015.1 Araneus ventricosus | reverse complement strand
ATTAAAGCTGCAGGGTTAGTTTTAGTTTAGTTATAGTAACGTCCCGTTTTGAAGCAACACGAAGGGATATTTTGCGATGGAATTTTGAACAGCGAGATGGAGGACGAGAACGAATCGACCTGGCTCACCCTCTCCAAGCTTCGCAGGAGTCTCTCAATGTGATTGATAATTGCCATCTAACTGGCATTTAATAAAAAAAATGTCTGTAGCCTGTCCTATTTATGCATTTGATGTTATGCATGATAAAGTTCAGCAGCAATTTTCTTTTACTTAATTTTCCATTATTTAATTTTTAAACTAAGCATTGTTTTATTTATATTCAAGCTCTGAGACAACAGTAATTTTCTTCATACGAAGAAGAAACCGATATTTGGAGAAAATTAAATTCCCCAAAATCTACAGGATTAACTCCTTTACCTAGAATTCAGCTATCACAGAGATCTCTGGATAGAATAGGATTGGTAGCGCCATCTATTGGCAGAGTATTAAAATGTCTGTAATATATTAATTATGCATTTGATGTTACGTATGATGAAACACAAGTGAAGTGTTCCTTATGATTGATACAATTGCCAATTATCGAATTAATTATCTTATTCTATAAGGACAATACGATAGTTTGCATTTATATGAACGACCTGAAAAGGCCAAATTGTCAGAAAGACACGGAATAAATGAAAAAGTTTATGTAAGTGCTTGTATAATAAATTGAAAGAAAAAAACAAATTTTGGTTAAGGTACAAACATGTTGCCTTCTACAGTGGGTGAAAGTTTTATTATAATATTGAAGCTTCTTAATTAAGCATTTATCTCGACAATATTTAATAGACAGAAACATAAGTTAGAATAAAATCGGTCCGAGATTCATTTGAAGGGTTTTCATTATCCTACTTTTAGGGGAATGAGGTGGGTTCGAACTATATTATTTATGTTGCATTTCTTAATGTTTTTAAATCATAATAAGTAAATTTCTAAAAGACTTTACTAAAAGCAATACAACTAAATAAGGGCTAAGTTTGTTGGCGGAATTAAACGTAATGTCTGAAAGGCCAAATCTAAATTTCACATCACATGAGACTTAACAGAAATATACTGAATTTTTTAAGAATTAGGAAGATTAGACTTCAGAAGTCGGAAAACCAGTTGAGCACTGACAGTTATTTACAATAACTAAATAGCGACCAATTGCTTCATTCTAAAGAAAAGAGTGAACATTCTCAACACTATGAAAAAAATTTAGTGAGAAAAAAAAAGAATAAATTGCTGAAAATTTGCAAATGATACTGCAATGTCATACTGGAAACGCCATATATCGTGTTCAAAATAACAGCGTAAAATTTGCAAATGTTAAATAAGGATATAAAAATAGTACAGGTGATAAGATACTGTTGATAGTTTAACACGTAAAATTAAAAAAAAATAATAATGCTGAGGTAGTTAATTGTCAAATAAATTGTAAATAAAACTGTCAAATAAGCTCATGTTATCTCTTTAACGACTTTCAATTTCGTTTCAAGGCAGTTTAAAGAAAGTCGTTTTTTTCCTACTCTTCAACAGACTGATAGATTGCAGAGTCTGTGCTTAGTTTTGATTATCAATTCACTGGAAATCTTCTATTATATTTGCACCCTTTTCGATTGTGTAATTGACTACTTTTAAGTTCTTGATAAAGTTATAATTTTTTATGAACCTAAATCTTCTTCCCAGGCCTGAGAATTTTTTCATCCAGGCTTAGTTCACCTAATGTCCATGGACATTTCTTTTCAAGGACTGCGTACATTCTGCAGTTATTAACTACAAGACTGTTTAGTGTCCTAGCAGTGCTGTGAAATTCTCCCAGGTAGTTTATTGTCAAATTACTAACGCATTTCAATAGGTGAATATATGTACACAATACTTTATAAAGATATACTCTTATGGTAAACAACTAAGATTTTTTTTTGTCAAGACCAATGACCCAAGTTTTTGTGTATCTGTATCTATTTAAAATGACCTGCATTATCCTCTTTAAATGAATAAATAAAAGTACAGCCTTTTTTTATTTAAGATAACTTGTTTTCACACTCACAAAGAAAGATGTTATATGCAGGGTATGAAACCAACAAACATTTAACCAGTTGGCGCGTTTGTTCCCAAATTTTGATAATAATTTGATGACAAAGCCGTATGCCAAATTCTCTCTCCGTAGTTTGTTGCATCTGCTCGCTGTTATGTACGGTTACAATGCTCATATTCACACAGTAGACTCCCCGTTGACGGTTTGATTGAAAATTTCTAATCGACAATAGTATTTGCACTACATGTTAAAGAATACAATATCATATTTTCATTCTGAAATTTTAACAGTTTAAATTTTTTTAAATGTTAGAAAAGAAAATCTTTGTTCGAACACTTGATAATTTTTCAGAATAATGAAAAAAGGAAATTACATTTTATTATGATTTATTTATCCCTAGAGGACAAACGTTTTCTGCGAAAAAATTTTCAGAATTATTTCCTTCAGAAGTTCCACTAATTTTTATATTTGAATTTTTAAATAACAATTCTTTTTGAAATTATCAATGAGCGTTCTTGATATTCATTACAATCTTTTATGATTTAGGAACAACAGTATGTGAACAGGACTGTGTTATAGTTGGACCGAAAGTGCACAGACTAATGTTCTAGGTGGACTTGCTTTAGAACAGGTCTTTGCGAAGAAGAGCATGAATGGCAACAAGGTGGAACACACGTGCCTTCTTTTTTTTCGTTCTTCTAGTGGTGTTAGAGAGGTGAAGAATGAATGTGAGTTGATGTTCCCTTTTTTTGGATTTCTGTTTCTTACAAGCTGCTGCTTGGTGTTTCAATCAAGTTTTTCGTGAGATGAATTGAAAGCTACTTTCATGAGCTTTAAAGGTTATTATTCCAATGACTTCAGCATCACAGTTGTATCTACTAAAAGTGTAGCTTGATAGAGATCTCGGCTTCGAGTCAATGATTTTCGATCTTAGCATGCGTTGGTAAGACTTTTTTTCAACTTCAGTTGAAGCTTGTTTTTCCCATGTTGCAACATTTTTATACTAGTTAAAATAATATTTTCTTACAACGTATCACTATAATGAATCATTTTTAGAGTAACGATACATATTTTCATACACGTGTTTTGATGACTCTTACAGATTCTGGTGTGTACACAGTAATGCCGTGGAATAAATGTTATTAAATAGTGTTTTTCTTGTTTACTCATTGGTGTACTAACCATTATTACGATCATTGTGCTATTTATCATGCATTTATTTTCAGCTATAGAGTTAGGCCCGGCTTAATATTTTTGTCCCACCATAACACAGTATTTGAGATTTTTCATTCTAATTGCATTGGACTATAAGAGACAAATAGAATTCATCTGCTTAAAAGTCAAGAGTACAATAGATAGGACACACCTGCATGGTTAATATAAACCGACAATGGATGGCTTTGAAATTGCCATTTCCAGGTATACTATGCTGTTTCAAAATATACTGTACGTTGTTGTTATTACTTTTATAATATGTTTCGAAAATGATGGAGAAGCAAGTTGTTATCATTCTAGTGGTACTTACATCGTGTCAAAAGAGCTTAAAGGGTTAGATGATTTCCAACTGTTCAATTAAGTACCTTGTAAAATATTTCCTAACCCACTCAACTGTAATTCGATATTGTGCGTGCATCGAATTAGCTCAATTTTAAACTTATAAACTAAAATAGTCGTTTAGGAAAGTTATAATTCGATACAAAAGTTTACGTGGAATCCATTTACATTTCAGTTGTCCTTTTTGGGTCTGAACTAAATTAAAATGACAACGCATTCCTGAAATAGAAAGTGTCATTTAATTATAGAAATTGATAAAACAAGCGAGTTAAGAAGTGAACTCCTGATATATTTTTAGTAGAAAATAATTTAGTGATCTGAATGCAGAATTATAGTTTATGCATTGTGCATATGATTTTCAATAATGTTCAGACATGTCAGATTGAAATAATTCGAATTAACTATTTTAAATAAAAACGAAACTGATTTTCAGACGTTCCAATAAGATTACTATGGTACTATGATAATTGCTGTTGAATCTGGTGCAGTTTTTTTTCTTAAACTTTCAACTGCCATATTAGAAAATGGTGTTTGGCAATAAAAGAATTTGCAATGTATGAATATTCGTCAATTGCAAAGAGCTCAATTTTTCTAGAGTTAACGCCAGACTCTTTGAAAGACTGAAAATTTGCATACGAAATAATTTATTAAGTATTGCTTGAACAGACTTCCGTTGAAATCATTCGGATTTGTATTTATTTTCAAGAGATAATTTACTCATTAAATGACGTAGGAAAAAACAAACATTTGGATGGAAATGGACGGCTTAATAACAAATCTACCACTATTTTAATTCAACTTTTTCGATATAAATTTTCCCCACAAATATAACGTAATGAATAAAAGAACTAATTTTCCTCGATTCTTTAATTTATATCTTGGACTTGAATGTCCAGGCTGGTGAACGTAAGTTGATGTAAAAGAAAGTTGAAGTTGTTATCATTTGGAAGGACCATGATTGTTTTATGGCACAAGACCCAGACGGGCAATACTGCGGAAGGGACCAGGAAAAAAAGTGGTTGTATTTTCTTGTGATTTTGGGTTTTCATCTCCATCAGTTAGCACGATGAAAGTAGTTTTATGACATGTATTTGGAAAAGGATAGACAGCTTCGGAATGTGGAGTCACATGCGTCTCATCATCGCGATACTAGGCGCTATCTTTGGATTTTTTGATTTTGCAAGTTGTTTTGGACATTTTTAACGTAGATTGCTCTTTTTCAGAAAACGGTACATTTGGGTGTCGTGCAACTGTGATTGGAAACAAAGGAAGATACAACTTATAAACGGGACGTATAATCCAATTAAATATACCGTGATTTAAATACTGCGTTTGATAAGCGATTCAGCGCCACTTCACAAGAAGCAAAGAAAATCCCAGGCAATTTGCTCATCATTTAAAGAAAACAT
This sequence comes from Araneus ventricosus, assembly GCA_013235015.1. Classification (NCBI taxonomy): domain Eukaryota; kingdom Metazoa; phylum Arthropoda; class Arachnida; order Araneae; family Araneidae; genus Araneus; species Araneus ventricosus. The sequence continues at coordinate 35,856 of BGPR01013766.1, read as the reverse complement.
AAAGGAGCCTGAATTATATGACTGTTCGAGACAACATATTCCGTTAATTCAGAAATTGTTAAATATTTGTAAACGCGTAAATGACTGTTCTATACATAGTGTAAATATCTTTTTTTGCTTTTATCTGAAATAAAATCCCTGTGTCTTGCCCATCAAACTGTTCAGTAGCCGGTCTGGTTACGGGTACGGGGGTAAGAGACGGCGTCTGTTTTGTTAATTTAGAAAATCTTATTAAATGTTGAAGATCGAGCTTATTATTCAAGATTCATCATGATTAGAAACAAAAATGTGTAATACCTGTTATAAAACTTTTATTAACTATACTTAAAATAATGTGGAAAACGATATTATGATTTGTTATTCAAATATACCGCATAACTTGAATTTTTCTATAGAAATTTTTATTAATAATTATGCCTGTAGAAATATGGTAATCGTTTTGTTGAGCCATATTTGATAGAAATAACCTCCGCTTTTGAAGTTAAAAGCAGTATATTTAAGTAAAATCAAGCTTAATTCAACCAGACGGTATTAAAGGTTAATTGTAATAAGCCTGAAATGATGTTGGGTTTTCTTAAATTTTATATTGGGATAGATTATTTCCATGTAATGCTCGAGGCACAATCCGATTTTAACTAAACAAGTCATTAGCGGCAAAATGCGGGAGAAGCGGTTAGCGGCGTGAAATACATAGAAAGCAGATTTGTACTGCTCACGTTCTTACCGTACGTACTGAAGAAAGTTATTGTGTGTTCGATTCTATCCGCGTTTTACGGAAATGCTAAGAAAAAAAGGCAGCTAATTACTTTTCTAGCACCTCCGGAGGTCTGTACTCACTATCCAAATAATAGCAATGTACTTCACGACGCATATCGTTCATTGGCCGTTCATGACTTGTCCGACTAAAATAGGGTGGAGGATAGATTAATTTCATGTAGTGGTAGATGCACAATCCTATTTTAACAAAACAAGTCATTAGTGGCAAAATGCAGGAGAAGCGATTAGCGGCATGAAAAACACAGAAAGTAGTTGGGTACTGCTCACGTACTTACCGTACGTACTGAAAAATGTAGGGAGGTACCGCGCCTAAAAGGATGGAATCTTAGAGGGAAAAGGAAACTTATTTAAGGACACTTAGTTGAGATAGTATTATAAAGGCACAGATATTCGCTTCCTCAGTGTTGAGAAAAGAACAAAATCATTATAAAAAAGATATTTTATCAGGAAACTGTCGTTTTGGTGACCTGGTTGAAGTATGCGCTTTCCTTTTCAATGAATATCGATATATCGAAGCTGTATCGTTTCATTTTTATATCCATTATAATTAAATTGCCTTGTCTTGAAGCTGCTATGCAACCCCAAACTAGATTGTAACCACCCCTGCTTAACAGTTCCTGTCACCGTTTATTTCCTTAAATATTGATTTTAGACATATACTTCCAATACTTCAAATAAGGTAAGAATGAGTATGAAAATATTTGACTTCTAAGGGGATCGATAATAAAAAGTTACAAAAATTACATTTGTATAAAGCCACTTTAGTACAGATATGTGAATTAATAAAATGTTTCCCTTACATTTATCTATACACATACAAAATGCACGCTTTTATCCGCAAAACGTACAGGGATATAAAAAAAAATATTGACTTAGACCACTTTTTCATATCTCTCGCTGCTGTTTGATGTAGACTTTTGATGCATATTTGAGGAATAGTATACACATTTTAATAGTTATTTATAAGTAGGAATCAAGAAATAACATTGTAGCTGTTAACTCTTGTTAAATCTAAAAACTAGTCAAATAATACATTAATTGAAATATTTAAAAATTAGATCAACTAGTTAATCTTCGAAAAAATCCATAGTGACTTATCAGCATTGAGGCTCATCTTCACAGAAACAGGCAGTGCTATAAAAACATTATTAGAATTCAACTGAAATGCAATTTTTCAAAAATAGCTTTACCTTCATATATTTCAAACTTGTAGTTGTAATTATATGAATTGAATTTTAGATAATTACAGTCTTTTTCGGTGAGTTCCGTTTTAATAAGAGAAATCGAATATGTAGGAAACAATCAAGTTCCCGTTCAGGGAACATGAAAGTGAATCTGAAACCTAAAAACAGACAATGAAAAAAAAAATCGAGAACGTGAAGGCGAATCATGGGTGATATTGAAAAGGGAAAAAAGAACATTATCTGGTTTTTAGCGAAAAACAGGAGCATCCGAAAATCCAGTTCCGTCTAGTTTCCGAGACAGAAAAAGTAGCTACTCGCCTTCGTCCATTATGCCACTTAGTTGCACGCAATGAAGGAATTTTAGTGCTTTTCAAAAGTATTTTGGTGTGCAGCTCAATCCTCTATCTGTCTCACTTTTTTATTCATTTTCTGTTTTCTTTTCTCGTTTTCATCTTTTTTCGTTAATAATCGAACTGCCAGAGTGGAGAAGTAAGCAAATAAGAATAAAAACAAAAATACGAATTTTTAAAATAATTTTAGTGAGTTCTGCAACTTTGCAGACCTAAAGTACAAGTCGCTAATTCTTCTAGGTAAAGCTTAATAATACACACAACGCGAAAAGAAAATAATTCAATTTTCTAGTTCAATATTATTCTATTTTCCTGTCATACCTTAAATTTTCATTTTCTCAAGTTGTCCTTCTATTCTTCATCAAGTCGATACTTGCAACTATCTTCAAACGAAACTGAGAGACAGTATGTGTCATTGGCAATTTATTTTCAATCCATGATGATTGGCTGATATACTACTTTTGACAAATATTTGCATTTCGCTGTTTTTCTGTGTTGAATAAATTTGCATTTATGCAATAAAAATCTCCATATAAATTTGTGAGCAGCCCCTTGAGACTTAAAAATTAATATATGTCTGTAAGTTTTGCAGACAGAATTGTGAAATTTATTTTATGCTTATATGAGTGTAAGAGGAACGTTGACACTTTTGGTGTTTGGAGCACGTGTAAAAATTTATTTTTCTTAACTTTTCATTTATACTACCACAGAAGCCAAAGACTTTTCACACAAATTCTTACCATATTTGATGTAAATTTGTAATATTGGAAGTATATGTCTAAAATCAATATTTAAGGAAATAAAAGCTTTTTCACCTTTTTGGGACATATATATGTCTATGCATAAGCATATACAATATATATATATATATATATATATATATATATATATATATATATATATATATATATATATGCCTAAGTTAATAGGAAATATTTATCACCTTTAAAGTATTTTGGATGAGTTTTTGATGTCATCATATATAATGGAAGGTATTCATAGGTAGATGGTGCCACTAGATTAAGTATAAAGTTACATCATATATTCATTCATTTATTTTTTATGTATATTTCTAAAATATATATATTATTATAAAAGGTTAATTTATATTTCATATTTTTAGTGTTTTATTATAGTATTAAAAGCTTAATTTAGAAATATTATTTTCACTTTAAATGCGGAACTGTCTTTAGGATAATACTCAATTCCTAACAATATTTATTCAGTATGTATTGCCTGAACAGTCTTCCCGTAGATTCATTCGCATTTGTATTTATCTTTTAAAGAAAATTTACACATTAAAGGAAGGGAAAAAAAAAACATTTGGATGGAATGATGGAACATTTAATAAAAGCTCTACCACTAATTTAGTTCAACTTTTTTCAATATAAAATTTCTTACAATGCAAAACTTAATACAACACTTTCTATGTTTGTTATATTTCTTTAAATTATAGTTTGGACTTGAATGTCCGGACTGGTAACCGAAATTACGAATTGAAGTTCTTATTATTTGAAGGGAGCAGAAAAAAGTGGTTAATTTCCTTCTGATTTTGAAGTTTCGCTGCCTTCTAATAGCTCAATGAATGTAGTTTTATGACATATATTTGGAAACTGTCAGATAACAGCAAGCTCCAGAAAATACAGGCACATGCAAGTCATCATCGCGATACTAGGTACTATCTTAGGATTTTTTGAATTTTCAAGCTATTGTTGACATCGTTAAGATGGATTCTTCTTTTTCAGAAGAGGAACATGTCGGCGTCCCAAAACTATGATTAGGGACAAAGGAATAGCCACTTTTAAACGGGACGTATAATTAATTTTCATTAAATATGCCGCGATTTGCGACACGTTTGATAAGCGATTACAGCGCCACTCAAAAAGAAGTAAAGAAACTCACAGCTAATAAGCTCATGATTTATAGAATAAAACATAATGAAACCTAAATTCTATGACTGTTCGAGACAAACCCTATTGAGTGTATGACGATGTAGCATATTGTTCAAGAATCACCAGGATTAGAAACAACAAAGCGAAATACATGTTATAAAGCTTTTATTAAATATATTTTAAATAAATGAAAATATAAAAAAATGATATTATGTTCTTATTATTCAAATATACTGCATAAATTGCATTTTTAAATATTCATTTTTTTATTAATAATTATGTCTTTAGAAAACTGGTAAATATTTTATTGGGCCTCATTTATTAGAAGGTACCTCCGCTTTTAAATTTAAAAGCGACGTAATTAAGTAAAACCAAACTTAATACAATTGGGCGAATATTAAAGGCAAAGTATGTGCTAGGGCTCCGAAATGAGGTTGTGATTTTTAAAATTTTATATCCTGTTAGATTATTTTTTTTGAAATGCCAGAAGTACAATCTGATTTTAACCAGACAATTCATTAGGTGAAAATTGCAATCGAAGAAATGATCGAATTGAAAAACACAGCAAGCAATTGGGCACTGCTCACACACCTACCGAAAGTACTTAAGGAAGTAATTACGGGTTCTGTTCTGTCCCACGTCATAGGGAATTGCTGAGAAAAACTGCAGAAAAAAACTCTTCTAGCACCTCCGGTGGTCTGTGATCAGTACCCGACTGCTGGCAATGTACCGCACGCCGCCAATCGTTCTCTGGCAATTGTCCGCTCATCACTTGTACGGTTAAAATTAGGGGATGTACCCCAAGCTTAAAAGGATGTAGAAACTTAGTTCATATAGTATTATAAATGGACACATATTCAATTTTTCAGGGTTGAGAAAGAAACAAAATCATTATACAGAAGACATGATCCTCTGAACCTTAGAGATTGAATTACTCTCATCCTAAAAAATTAAGCATTCCAAAAGTGTGAGTCCTTTACATGCTCTCTTGCAAAGTCCAGTCCCTTCTTGAAATTGACTTTCATTACGAACGGTTTCCTTCGCAAACACTTCTGGCCTTAAGTATTGCAAGATTTGTAAAATGCAAAACATTTTGAGGAAATTTGAATACAGTAGTTCACTATCAGTTGGGGAGAATCGAGGGATGCACAATCGTGGGAACTCACATTTTACAGTGAAACTTTTGTCACGAGGACATTTAGGGAACAGTCCCCAAATTGATGAACACGTAAATTATTTAGACTCATATTGTTTCATAGGATGCTGATAATGTTTTGAAACTTTCATCAATCATTTTGCTTCTTATACACATTGCTTGCATGCATTTTCATAAAAAAATATGGATATTCGGGAGGTTATAAAGTTTTTCCAGTGCATTCTAAATTTTTTGCATGTTTTCTGTTTATAATATGTAGAGTTGTACGCCAAATTTTGAGAAACTCGCACAATACTCGACAAAATCTTGGAGAAAATTATATTAAAATTTGAAGTACTTACCTTAAGTATTTGAGGAAATATGAGTATTTCTAGTAAATATTTTTTAATTGTATACTGACGAAATATAACGTAAATTTTCTTTCAAAGCGTCGAAGCAAGATATTTAAGGTAGCTTATATAAAAATTCCATTTCAATAACATTATGATTTAGAAAGTTGTAGGCATTACAACCATGAAAAGAGAAAATAAAAACGATGAGGTGTTTTCCACAAATAAAAAATTTTAAAACATGAATTTTCCTCTATTAATCGTAGAATTTCAATTTTAATTATGTCTTTAATTTATAAATATAGATGCGTACTCAGGATATTCAAATTAAATAGAATTCAATTTTTGCTGTTCTAAGATTCAAGTTTAAAAAATTTGATTTTTGGAAAACCCTCATACTTTTTTTCTTTTAGAGAACAATAAAGTTCTGCTTTTTCCAATACTTAAAACTTTTTAAATCTTAATGGTATTCAACTGAATTCTTATATAAGATAACTTTTGATTTCTAGCTTCGACGTTATGAAAGAAAACCTACACTATGTTTCGCACAAGCGCTGATAAAATGTGTTTACTAAAATTACTCATATTTCCTCAAATTTTTGAATGTATTTACTTCAAGTTTCAATAAAATGTTTCTCTAACATATTTTGGATTATTATGTAAGTTCCCCCAAAATTGGCCTTAGAACTCTGCATTTTATAAGCAAAAAGCATGCATAAAATTTGAGATGTTCTGAAGAAACCATTTTATACACCCAAATATTCAAGATATTTTTATGAAAATACATGTAAGCAATGTGTATGAGGAGGAAAATGGCTGATGGAAGTTCCAAACCTTTATCTGCTTCCTGTATGAGCCGAAATAAAATCGTCTTCATCAGTTGGTGGAAGGTCCCCTAAACACCCTCTTGACAATATCTTGGTTGTAAAATGTAAGTTCCCACGATTCTCCACAACGAATTGTGAACCATTGTATTGAAATTAATTCCAAATGTTTTGCATGTTAACAATCTTGCAGAACTTTTGGCCAGTAGTGTGTTTCTGTGTATATTAAACTCCCTTTCGTAACACACGGCAAAAGGTGTCGGGATAGCATGTTTTCCTAAATTTCTTTTGAAAATCAGATGCTAATTTTGGCATGCTAATTTGAGGATTTTCTTTAAATTTTCGTATATCAGGGAGTGTCCCATTTGCCTATTGGTAAGGTCTCGGTTTCTTAGCCGGATAGCTGAAGGTCCGAAACCCGATTCCACTGGAGATCCGCCGTACTAGTGTACCTGATTAGCGCCAAATTTGATAGGGTCCAAGCGCCAAGACAGAAGACGACGAATCACTGCTTTAAGTTATGTGGCCAATCCCAAAATAGTCCTTAAGTTGTTTCTATCGGGAATAAAACTAACCTGTTTTTTTATTCGTGATTATGGACGAACTTTTTCTTAAATGTTTCGAATACCCACCTCAGATTTGTCATTTTCAGTGACTAATTGCTCTTTTGCCGGACACTTCTGAACTTTTTTAGAAATTTACCGTTGAGATTTGTTCTTCTATTGGAGATTTATGTTTCAATCTTTCAGGTGCTCAGAGACATCAATTACCAGTGGTGCCATACGTGAATAAATTAATATCTAAATACTCAACATACGAAAACAAGGTTAAAACCATGAAAACCATCTGAAAAATACTAGAAAATGTAAAAACTTCGAACTCGGCAGAAAATTATAATATAGCGAAATATCAGAGTACATTCAAATTTTTATGTTATAGGATTTCACTGGTGGAAAAGAAAATAAGCCAAAAAATTTTAAAATGAGATAAGATTGCTTTAATTTCTAATTGCGCACTAATTCAAAACAATAAGTTAAATAATCCAAGACATTTTTATTATATATTTGATAAATTTAGAAATTATGACCTGATATATAAGGTGCATACTTACTTTTGTGAGTGAATGTATATTCTACGAGACAGTTCCGCACCTCGCACAATAAAGCTAAACCTGAATTAGATGAGTTAACAATTTTAAAATTTTTTTAACGCTTTTATATTTTTCTGAAACCCTAGTATAACATTGAGTAAGAATGAATGATCGTTTTGTCTTTCTTTTTTTAAATTTAAAATCAAACGCACAAAAATAATCGAATTAGTAAAATGTCTTATACTACTTCTTTGACCCCTTGTCGTATGTACGAACGTTAAGTGTTTGAAAAAACGCTTCCCAATTCTTAAAGTTTAAATGCTTTTCAAGAAGTTTTTCCATTTGGATATTGAGTGCTGATGTCTTATTAAGATCGTAAATTATATTGGTATAGCTATATTTGAGATATAATAATCCCTTCTGTGGAACAAAATAATACCACTTATAAATACCAAATGTTCATAAAATGAACTGGTGTCGGGCAGTATCTGCGATTCACTAGCTTGGCTGTTGAAAACAATATGCCATTTCGAGGGCATCAGACAAATATCTGATTCAGAAACGTCTTCCACTTGGTCATCTGTTGAAGGATCTCATCTTCGATTATTTCCATTGTTTATATCAATTATTCTAATGTAAATTTCTTGATATCCTTTGATTTTCTTGGTGTGAAAATTGATAGGAGGTTAGATGAATGTAAGGATTATAGTTTAATAATATTTGTTGCATTTTTTCATGAATATTTTTAGGAAACATTTGATTAACTGTTATATCTTGCCTTTGATATTCTCCTACTTCAAAGTCCATGAACCGGCAAAGCAAAACGATGATACAAGAATAAGAATGAAGTGATCCAAAATGACATTTGACTTGTCAATAAAATGTATAATTTTCAGGATCTGAACCAAAATAATACTGATCAACCGTAATTGATGCCCACAACTATGCCAATTTAGATTGTGAATGTTGTCAATACGACTAGCCATATTCATCTAAAAATTGCTTGGGCATACAATGCTAACAGATGTTATCCATAGATTACAGAGTCTGATTTTCTGTAAAGCTTGATGTGAACAAACTGCAGATGTGTATTCGTTTGGGGCTTTCGTTTCTATGTCAGAGGTTCCCAACATGTGGTACGTGTACCTCTTGAGGAACGCGGCGGACTAATGAGGGGTACGGGAAGATTCTAATCAGGGTTATGTGTAATGGCGAAGACACAAAAGGGATAAAAATAAAATAAATGTTATAGAATATTTTCCCCCGACTTCATGTTAAAATTAAAAGTTATGTTAATAAAAAACCTACTGGGTAGCACTGAAGGAAGAGTACCAAGCACACAGTGCCGAGGCAATAAAATAATTAATACTAATTATGAACATAGAACATGTGGAAAGAATATACTCGTCGTATACGTGTATAAAGATAAAATAACGAAGTAAGCACGGATCCAGACATGAAAAATATCTGTCTTCATTTGAACCTAATTTTATAAAACTCATCGCCATGAAACAAGATTAAAGATTGTATTGAACTTGTTCTCCACTTGAATAGCTGATTATCGGATTCAGTAAATGTAAGATTACATCGTGAATTAATTCTGTACTATTTCATTTCTCTTTTCATCTGTTTGGATGAGGAACTAAAATTATAATAAAAATGGAATAAAATGTAAAATCAAAAATAAATTGCAGAAATGACCGAAAACCGTTCGAGAACTGAAATCAAAAATAAATTGCAGAAATGACCGAAAACCGTTCGAGAACTGAGAAATTGGACCCTGGCTTTTTCATTTTCTTTGCTTTGCAGTATTTCTAGCAAATGGCTCTAGCTGTCTAATTAATTCTGGATACCAAAACAAGTGTAAACCAGTTTTTTAGTGAGGTTAAGTTTGTTAAACAAACTTTTAGTTCCTTTCATCCCAAGCAGTTTAAAAATATCAAAAATTAATGAAATAAATTCCTGTAACTGTTTTTACTGTTGATTTGAATTTATAAAATCAATTTGAATATAAAATTACGTCCAAAAATGTGCTTATTTTCAAACACAATATATCAGAAAAAAGGAACTGTTAAGTGGTTATGTTAATGTGAGTCGTTTTTATTTTCTGGTATAATACTTGAATATGTATTAGACCAGATGTTTGGCTGGATGGAAGCTGGTGGCATCAAAACGAATGCTGTCATACCACCAGCCTCCCCGTAACTGTTCCGGTCCCATGCCCAAATAAGTGAAGGGAAGACAGAGGAAAACAGTTGCCCGGAAAACGAGGTCTAAGGTACCATTTATTATGGTTTTGTAGGAGGTGCAGGATGGACGCTGAAATATAATTGTAATGATTATGAATAAGGAATTATCTTAATATTAAACTTGAATCTTATATGCATATATGTACAGAGTTCCCTTTTACTCAAGATAAAAATACTAATAAATTGATATAAAAAAAGAAATGCTGGAGTACGACATTCGTTTCCTTTTTGTTATAAAACACTAATCGAAAAACAAATATGTCAATATTTTTTCTGAAATTCAATTCAGATAACTAACATATTAAAAATTTTTGACTATTTTGAAGCGAAATTTCTTTTATTTTATTTTAACTTATTGCTTTAATTATTGTATTTTAACTGTATTGTCTTTTAAATTATTTCTACAGCTCTACTCATTTTTCTTTTTCGAGCCGCCATTTGCTGCGAAAGGGGCTGAGCAGTTTAGAGCAGTCACGCAAAGAAAGGGCGTGGAGAAGAGCAAGCAGACGAGTCCTGACTGGAAAATCCTTCACGTCACGCTACGCCACTGGTTCAGATGTTATTAATACATTTTCAATACTAGATGTACTCATGCCGCTCTGTTCAAAGATGGTAATATTAAACGATGGTCTTATCTGGTCACTTTAATAGGGACCCAATAGCTACTTTCTTCATCGACATATACTTCCATTGTGAAACATTTTCCAAATGACGTAAAAAATTTTATTCTCTGTTGTTTGAGTCAATATATGCAATGCAGAGAAAAATACGAAGTCCGAATTAATATAAAGTCTCCCTGGTCCTATCAATCATATTTAGTAACATATTGTTGCCGCATTAACATTTTAAATAAAAAAAATTTCCATTCTTCTGCGACTAAAACTGACAGAGTTACGAAGCATTTAATTGCATTATTTTAAGCGACTTATAAGGAAGACCTCGAGCATGAATCGCCCATTGGTTCCGAGATATTACTCGAGGCTGAATTGAAATGGTCTAAACTCGCATGAAATAATGATATTTAGAGCTTCATAACTCGGCCAGTTTGTTCGCAGAAAAGTGATTCTTCATTGATTAAAGTGTTAGTATGTCAGGAATATATCACTAATATGAAAATAGGACCGAAGGACTGACAAGAAAATCGAGACTTCTAAATTATTTCAGCACAGAATTTATGTACTCAAAAAGCATAAAAGCTAATTCTTTACGTCATTTAAAACTTTTATTTTTTCCATTTGGAAATATTTGCTTATATCTAACGGCTTAGAAATTATCTACTGGCCACAGTTAGAGTGGACACCATGCATAATAACAGGATCTTATCGACCTTCCATGGTCTCCCTAATATCAAAAATTATACAATATCTACAAGACGCTGTTCAAACATCTGAATGCTGCATAATATCGTGCGGATATCATCATAGTATTGTAAACCCTCTTGCACTAATAAGCTTCATATCTTGTAACACGTGGATGGTTCTTGCATGACACTTGATTGAGCTTCAATAGAATTACCAGCTATAACTTTCAAATAGAAAGGAACTATTACGTTTGAGCAGACAGTGAAAGAACAATATTAGCACAAGGCTCTCTACATTATTCATACGATATCTTAACGATGTGGTGCGGCAATCAGAATATCTTTGCAACATCGCGGAGATACCGTAAAATATTTTGGGCTAATATTAACCTCTTTCATACTTAATCATTGATTTACATTTTTATAATAAGATAACTAATAACCATTATTTTTCTTTCTGAAAGTAGCAATTGGTATCTATTCAGTTACTGTAAATTATTCTTAATGCGTCAAATAACTTTTGTCGAATTATTTCGAAGTCTAATTTTCCTGATTTTTTAAAATTTTCTGTACATTTCCCGAAGACTCAAGTGGTGTAAAATTTAGATTTTAAATTTTACAGCATTATGCTTTAACTTCGGCGAACAAACATAGTCACTTATTTAGAAGTACTGCATTTTGGTGAAATCTTTTCTTCTACAAAATGTAATCATTGCTATTTAAAACATTCCGTAATGAAATTATAAATAATATAATTCCAAACCAATCTCATTCCCAAAAAGCAGGATAATGAAAACCTTGAAATGAATCGTGAACGATTTTATCTCTATTTAACTTCTGTTTTCTTTGTAAAATATTATTACTGCTTTATGGTTCTATAATTAAGAAGCTTCACATTATAATGAAACTCTCTTCCTAATTTCGGTTGATGTTTAAAATTTTTAACAATTTTTTTTTTTGCATTAATGATAATCAGCACATGGTGGATAAAACTTTACCATTAGTTCTGCGTCTTTTCCGCCACTTTGAATTCCGCCTATCGTCCATACAATTGCAAACTAATGCATGTGCTATAGAATAAGATACTTAATTCTATAGCATCTGTATTGATGATAAGAAGCAGATTTTATCGAATTTGCATAATATGAAACATCAACTGCATAGATAGACAAGTGACAGACTTATTTGTTCATACTCTGCCAATAGATGGCGCTACCCATTCTATTGAGAGATATTCCCTCCGATAAAAAAGAATTTAAGTAAAGAAATTAACCTGTAGATCCTGGAGAATTTTAATTTCCATCACAAGGCGTGGTGAAAAATTACAGTGCCCTTAGAGATGGAATATAAATAAAATAATGCAGAATTTTAAAGAAATAATTAACAGTACATTTACTTTCTTTATATGTTAGGTCAATTTTTAAGGTCGGGAAAATTTTCGCAATTTTATTTAGAAATATTAGGAATTAGATTGAATGTAGCGTTGTGAGAATTTTTAAGGTTCCAAGTGGACTCGCATAGAGACCGCTGTGGCCTAAAGATAAGTTCAAGGCCCGGTGAAACTTGGACTGGAGGGCTTCTGATTCGAGACCCGATTCCACTGAAGATTGGTTGCTTATTGGGCTCGTTGAACTATAAATGACTCATAGGGGATGCTGATGTGGTGAGGAAGTTTGGAGAGGGATTCACAAACCACAGTATTTGAGATTATTTTTGTATAATCGCAATGGACTAGAAGGGACAAATGTAATTCATATGCCTAAAGTCAAGTGTACGCTAGATAGCTAGCCCCTGAAGGAGTGAAAACAATCAACAATGAATAGCTTTGAAATGGTCATTTCCATGTATACAACGTTGTTTCGAAATTTACTATGCGTTCTTGCTGACTATCACATGTATCTGTGTTTCGAAAATCATGGAGAAGCAAGATGAAAACATTCAAGTGTGCTTACATCGTGTTAAAAGAGATTAAAGGGTCCGGTGATTTCGAATTGATCTTTTAAATGCCTTGTAGGATCTTTCCTAATCCCCTCAACTGTAATTGTATATCTTTCGTGCATTGAAATAGCTCAATTGTAAACTTAAAGACGAAAACAAAAAGAATCATTGACGTTATAATTCAATACAAAATTTACGTGGAATACATTAACAGTTTTGTTGCCCTTTAGGTTCTCAACTGAATTAAAATGACAACGCATTCCCAAAATAGAATCTTTCATTTAATTAGATAATTGATAAGGCAAGTCAGTTAACCGGTTAACAATTTTACTTTAGCTGGAATTGATTTAGTGATCTGATTGCAGAATTATAGTTTATGCGTGGTGTATATGATTTCGAGATGTCAGATGCAACTAATTCAAACTAAATGTAAATGATAGTAATTAAATAAAACGCAACTGATTTTCTGACTCTCCAATAAGAATAATATGCTTATATGATAAATGTTGAAATTCGCTCAGTTTCTTTTCTTAAACTGTCTGCTGCCATGTTACAAAATGTTGCTTTGCAATAATTGAATTTACAATGTATGAATATTCGTCAATCGAAAACAATCGAGACTGACAATTTGCATACAGAATAATCCTGTATGTATTGCTTGAACAGACTTCGCTTTGAATCATTCGCATTTATTTTCAAGAGAAAATTTACACATTAACACTCTCACTACGACACCCGCCCCAGCCGGCTCGGTAGGTTCTCTACGAGCCAGGCGGATTTTCGGACGGGCAAGGGTCAAACTAGGGGTGTGGGGTAGTAAAGCGAAGTTCCCACATGGGTTTCCTCGGGGAGGGGAAACGTCTGCTATTCATGGCTGACAGTGATGAATTGATTTCGCCTGCGGGAAGCTTCAAATGTTTTCAGAAAGAATTACACGCTGAACTTTCAAAATAAGATTCTGAAATAATTTTAACCAGTTATATTTTTTACTAAATCTGTGTTTATTTGAATGAAAAAATATTAAAGCTAAGAATACAGTTTAAAAATTTAAATTTCTTAGAAATTCATTTATTAGAGTAGATTTTTTTTCGAATTTCTTGTAATGAAGACAAATATCAGTTTGTACGTTAATAGATTAACAATGATTCCTTTAAAACGGGTTAACTTTTACTCCAGAAAATATAATTAAAATTATTTACTCATGAATATGTAATTTTTTGATTCACTGGGCTTGATTGAAGGATTCAAGATTTTAAATATAAACAAACAAAAACAAAACACTCGCAAGCTGTGCTAAATTTTATTACTGATGTACTTGATTTTTAAAATTTTTTATAATTTTTCTTCTCGATGACAATACAACAGTTTTTATATTTTTATAACTTAATTATAAATTAATCGATTAACTGAACTAAATTTCAATTCCTTACAAGAGATGTTTCATGTTGCAAATTTGTGTTAAAAATTATTTCAAGATTACATAATATTTATAATAATGAATTAAGAAAGATAAGGAATAATTAAAATAGAATGCTTTTTCTTTTATATACATCTAAAGAAAAGTGTACATTTAAAAATTGTTTTTATTAAATTTGTTTTTTCTTAAAACTATGCTGTAAATGGTTTGGTCAATAACGTGTTAAATAAAGATATTAAATTTTATTTCTAAGCGATAAGGAGTCATATTATAAAATCATATATCAGTGATTTAACTTCATTTTTTAGAAAAAGGTAAGGATTGATGTTTTTCTACGTGACATTTGAAGGACCAATAATTAAAACACATTCACTCTAAAAGCTTTCCAAACTGATTTAGGATTTGGAAAATTGGAAATTGTCGGAAACATTTTTTTGTCAATTCATTAAATTTTAGGCAATCTCAAAAATTAAAATTCATGAAAAAAATAAAAAACTTGACCGAATTTTTACCGGCCAAATAAACATTTAGAAAAAAATAAAAATGGCTTCGACTAAAATATTTCACCTCAAACAATTTTAAAATATGGTAAAACCCACCGAATCTAACACAGTAGATTTACTACTTTCTGAGTTTGCTGCTTATATTGCTGATAAGTTACATTATTTTATATTCTTTTTATTTAATAAAAAAATTCTTTTCTTATAAATTAGGTATTAAAAATACTAGTTGAAATTCAATTAATCACAAAGACTTTAATCTCGAATCAACTATCGTGAGATATAATGAATGGTGTATCAGTTTTGTTAGTTAAATCCATTTACTAAATTCCATCTATGTTATACTCTTATATATAAAAATCACTTACAATACTCTCAATTTTCTAGTTTATCTTTTTTCGTACAAAGGAAATCGCAATTCTATTTTATTTCTTACAAACATTATAGAAGTTCGCAATTCTATTTTATTTCTTACAAACATTTGCGCTTTCCTCAAAAATAAATTCCCTTAAAATTGTTTATATTTCTCCCCTAATCTAAGAAAGAAGCGTGTGTTTTTCATACATAAACATATGTCTCTCTATGTGAAAAGAAGTCTGTTAACCTGTTGCATTATCATTACAAAATGTACCATCAAATGAATCACCGAATGTCACTATAATTAGCCAAGGAAAGAAAACGCTACATCTGGCCTTTACAGTCTATTTCAGAATCATTTATCTAGTAAGGAGTGATAAAATTACTGGAACATGTGTCAGAGAGATTTTGCTATAGAATTGGAAGCCTTGCTTTGTAAAGGAGCCTATTTTCTCTTGTTCAGTGTGGATTGAACAGGACACAACTGAATTCCGAAGGGGATGTTCTAAATATTCCCTTTTTATTCTTAGTCATTTCTGAAGGTTACCAGTTTAGGATGCAACAGGTTAATTTATCTCTCTTAAAAGGGATACCATTTTTGTGAAAAATAATTGTGAAGAATTATAATTCAAAAGTTTAACAATAGCTAGTAAAAGGAATATAAATAGCCATGACAAATTTCATTTCCTGACTACGGTTCTCCACATTATTTTATATTTAAATAAATTGTTTGAATATATTGAGCAAAATTGCATTAAAAACAAAAATATTATAAACCCCTACTATCGGGGTAACAATTGAAAAAATCCCATTATGTTCTCCATCGAGGACTGTATCATTCAACTAGCGTCTACCCCTGGGTCACGCTCCAGTGCGCTTTCGACCACCAACTGTGAGGAGAAAAAGGGAGAAGGCGGACGAGTCCATTTCACGAATCCATATGTCAACAAAACCTCCGTATACAAAGGTAGTAAGATTTTGAGGGCCGCTAGGAGTCAGAGGGTTAAAGGACGTAGGTAAGAATAAACATTTGGTTAGAAATGGAAATATTAATTTAAGCTCCACCACTATTTTAGTTCAAGTGTTTTCTATATAAAATTTCTTTTAATACGAAAGAAACATTTTCTTCAGTTCTTTGTGTCAATTCTTTTATTTATAGTCTGGACTTGAATGTCCGGGCTGGTGAACGAAATCAGAACTGATGTTGTTGTCATTTGAAGGGACCCGGGAAAGAAGTGGTTAATTTCCATATGATTTTGAGATTCCATCGTCATCTGTTAGCTTAATGAAATTAGTTTTATAACATCTATTTGGAAAGGGATGGACAGCTTCGGAATATGAAAAAACATGCAAGTCAACATCTCGATCCTATGTACAAACTTCGTATTTTTTTTTATTTTTAAGCTGTTCTTGACATCGTTAACATGGTCTGCTCTTTTTCAGAAAACAGAACATTTCGGCGTCCTAAAACTATGATTTGTAACATAGGAATTGGCCACATATAAACGGGACTTATAGTTGCATTAAATAAGCCGCGATTTAAACACTGCCTTTGATTAGCGATTTTAGCGTCACTCCACAAGAAGCAAAGAAACTTACATGCAAAAAGCTCATGATTTAGAGTAGAAAACATAATGAATCCTAAATTCTATGACTATTAGAGACATCATAATGTGTTAATTCAGAAAACCCTATTGATTGTTTGAAAATCGAGCATATTATTCAAGATTCATCAGAATTAGAAACAGCAAAGTGTTATAAAACATTCATGAACTATATTTTAAATAAATGAAAATGCAAAAGACGTTATTAAGTTTTATTATTTAAATGTGTAGCATAAGTTAAATTTTTTTTCTAGAATCTTTTTTATTAAAAACTTATGCCTTTAGAGAACTTCTAATTGTTTTATTGTGCCGTATTTATTAGAAATACTAACGCTTTTAAAGTTAAAATGGGCGTTATGAAGTAAAAAAATTAATACAACGAGGCGAATATTAAAAGCTAAGTGTACTAAACCGTCCTGAAATGAGGTTTAGATTTTTAAATATTTATATCCAGATAGAATAGAATATTTCCATGTAATGTCCGATTCACAATCTGATTTTAACCAGACATGTCATTAGTGGCAAAATGCTGTAGAAGTTATTAGTGGCTATAAATACGCAGAAAGTAGTTGGATACTGCTCACATACTTACCGTACGTACTGAAGGAAGGAATTGCGGTTTCCGTTCTGTCCCACGCCATAGGGAAATGCTGAGAAAAACGTCAGCTAATTACTTTTCTGGCACTTCCGGAGGTCTGTGGTCAGTACCAACTGTTAGCAATGTACTTTACGCTACGTATCGTTTCTCCGGCATTCGGCCGCTCATGAGTTGTTTGGTTCAAATGGGGGTTGTGCACCGCGCCTAAAATGTTTTTAAAACTTGGTTTAGATAGTGTTACAGATAAACTCATGTTTACTTTCTAAGCGTTGAAAAGGAAATATATCGATATATCAATGCTACATCTTTTCATTTTTATATCGATTAAAACTAAATTGCCTTCCCTAGAAGCTACTATGCAACCCCAAACCAGATTCGAACCACCCCTGCTTAACAGTTCCTGTCGTATTTATTGGATCCAGCTTTGCTTTTGCTTATTTTCCACAAATTTATTTTTTATGTTCCTTTGAAACTTAGAGAGTTAATTTCTCTCATCCGGAAAATTCACAGAATTACAAAAGCGTGTGTCTTTTTAATGCTCTTCCTCATAGTGAAATCTCTTCTTGCGATTAACCTTCATTATCAACTTTTACATCCGCAAAAACTACTGGCTAAAAGTATTACAAGCTTGATAAAATCCGAAACATTTGGAGATTATTTGAACACAATCGTTCACTATTATTTGTATTCATCATATATTCATGGAACGCACAATCGTTGGAACTCACATTTTACAGTGAAGATTCTGTCGCGAGGACATTAAGGGGACTGTCTACAACTCGATGAACAAGAAAATGATTTGGGATCTACCCGTTTCCCAGGAAGCTGATAATGTTTTGAAACTTTCATCAATTATTTTGCTTTATATGTGCATTGCTTGAATGTATTTTCATAAATAAAAACTTGAATATTCAAGAATATATAAATTTCTTTTTCTTAAAACATCCCAAATTTTTGGCATGGTTTTTGTTTATAACATGTGGAGTTTTCAGCCAAAATTTGGTAAACCCGCAGAAAACTCGACAAAATATAGGAGAAATTTGTATTAAAACTTGAAGTTCATGCCTTAACTATTTGCGGAAATAGTAGATTATTAACGACAATTATTAACGATTTTTTGTGTGATTGAAATATTTACTTTATAAAAATAATTTAATTATTTATCATTTTCACGCATTACTTCAGTCTTTACCATACGAAATTGTGCTACGTAATAGATAGTAAAATACAATACATTCCATATTCCCCGTCGAGTGACATTTCAATTGAAATTACTTCAATAAAGCCGAGGTTTCGGACTGGCCTTCCATACTACTAGCCGAGTGGAGCTGTATTTTTTTCTAGCAGAAATTGTGAACGGAGTACTACTTTTTTTCCTCCTGTGTAGGAAATATGCTAAACAAACGTTTAATCAACTAAAATTGTCTTTGGACATTTGACTCGACAAAACGTCAAATCGCTTATTAAATAAAGACATATCGTTTAGTAAAAGGTACAAAGTGTTGTATTTTTAGACTTTATATAAGAAATGCTGCATTTTTTAAAGTGGTAAAATATTTTTTGCGAAATTCTCGTCTAGTTATTAGGTTGCAGAGCATCATGTATATAATGCTTAAAGACACATTGATGCTAAGATAAGAAAGCGTAAAACACGCGTTTGTTTGGACGCTATTTTTAAAGTTGTGGCGTTAAAAGAAGGAGAGAGGGGGAAAAGGGTAAAACCGGGTCATCAATTCTGGCGTTATTAGTTTTCCTTTCTAGTGAACAGATTTCGAATTAAACTTCACTAGTCAAGAAAAAAGAATGGTCACAGTGGCGGCCGTGCTGATGCTGTTGAATTCACTACATCTGTGAAGGTTTGTTTCTTTTAAGACGTCAACTCTCTATAGTTCGTTTGCTTTGAAATAATTCTTACTTAATAAGTATTACAGTTATAAAAATTATGTTTAGTCCAACTCATTATACGTTTCTAAGGATTTATATCCTACCAAACAATAAGGATATGGTCCAATTGTTGCGCGATTCTATTTCGTTTATCATAACCTCTACACTCGGGTTAAAACCAGGTACTACAATTGATGAAAAGCAGGGCCAGACAGAACTCATTATTCTTTCTCTGAAGAAAATAAAAGCAAATCAGACCTTTAATATCTACTTTTTAATGTTGTATTTTCTAATTTAAATAAATGCAAAGGATGGATCCAATGTAAAAACTGCTTCAGCTGCGAAAACGAAATCTGCAGTAGCTCTGAGGAAGAACACAGCTGTTTACATGTGAAATTTCTAACTAATATTTTTAAGTTGCCAAATGGAATAAAAATGCCTGCTAATTTTCCGCTGAAAAGCTAGCTTTCCTAATTTTCCTTAAAGTTAAAACGTATCCGATTTTACCGACTAGTGTGGTAAAATCGGGTGGTTTCAAATTTAAAGAATTAGAGGGATATATAGAATTTATATTATTATTTTTTATATATAATATATAAAACATCATTACAAAAAGTAATGTAATTATAATTTATCAGGAATGATATGCCGTACTCGGTTAAACAATTAATTTTTTAATAAAATTTGACAAGCTCTGTGTCGAATAGTTAAGCTCCAGCAGGCCTTCGAGTTTTAGCTACCCGGTGTTACCCCACTTTCCCATACAGTGGCGAAGCGACCATATGTCAAGGGGGAATATATAAACCCTTCGCCGCCTATCTAAGGGGATGGGGGCACTTGAGTCAAAAAATTACTGCGCTTATGTCACTTTATAAAGAAAAATGTGATAAGAGGTTGTAAAAATGATACCGATCTTCGGGTGCCATTTACCCTCGCTACGCCACTGGCAATGGTGACAAATCGTATGTCACTTTTTAAAGCGAAATACAATAAAATCACTAAAAAATAATATGCTCCTTGAGTATAATATTTTTTAGACGGAGCCGTTTACACAAGCTAAGCCTCTAATGATAATAAGGGGGGAGAAGGTGCGAAAAATTCATATTATCACCCGAGCGTAAATTATTCTCTCTATGCCACTGTTTGTCGTTGTTTTAATTCATAATAAATTTTAAAAAATAATGTAAAGACAGACAAAACGTTTTCCTGATACGATGCTTAAAATTAAACTTTAAGATGTCATTAAAATTTGAAACCTTTGCATATAATAATTTTTTGGAATGCTCTATTCAAATCTTTTTTCAATAAAATTTTTAATTTAAAAACATTATGTAAAGGAAATGACTTCTCGCAAGTGTAATTTTTTGTACACCAACATAAATGTTTATGTTTCAAAACATGCTTCATTCTATTAATACCGATCTTGGAAGAAAATCTTTCGCGAAATGAATTTAATATTTGTTGGTAATAAACTTGCACGCAAATTACGATGCGATTTTCTTTCAAAGATTTTAATTACTGGCAGTCGCGATAGTCTATTCTGTTAATGGTGAACTCATGTGTGGAAGAAAGATATATAATTAGATATAACCTATTTGTGGTTCTACTTTTAAGCTAATGAATACAAACCGCTTCTCGCTGAGATAAAATTAAATACAGATATTTTTATAAATCCTGAAATTTCTATTAATTCATGTTTCATACCTAATAGAAACCATTTAAAGAAATACATTTGTAAAATGTGTTTTTGCTTCTTTTTCACAATTTAGAAAAATATCATGTAGGCTTTTTCTCTAGTTATGTCTCCAACATTTAGAATTTTCATAAGCATGAGTTAATATTTTATGCTTGATGCATCCAGAAAGTTGTATTCGTATATAATAAATCAGTTTTCAGCATTTCCTATGTATGTAAATTTGATTTTTACGCTGTCACTTCCAAACGCGTTATTCGATTTTTTTTAATTTGGTATGGACGTTCCTCGAGGTCATATACACAATGTAAATTCCGGAAATTTTTTTTTTCTTTTCTCATCCCGCTCCAAGATTGTGCCTTTTTAATAATACAACGGCTTGCAGAGTCAATGGCAAGTTCAGCAGCATAAGGATATTACAATCATTTTGTTAAAACATTTCATTGTAATTTTGTTAATGCTGATAAAAGAATTTTTTTTGGAATTCTGAGAATAATGCTAAATAATTCATA
Source organism: Araneus ventricosus (assembly GCA_013235015.1). Lineage (NCBI taxonomy): Eukaryota > Metazoa > Arthropoda > Arachnida > Araneae > Araneidae > Araneus > Araneus ventricosus. Next base: position 14,202 of record BGPR01013766.1, on the reverse strand, counting down.
AAATAAATCCTATAAATAATTCCTCTTTGAAAAAATATTACTGAATCGTTAAAAAAAAACTCCAATGTATACTTAGATTTTTTTTTCTTCTGACTTTAGGTCTACAGTTCACAGAACTACTAATAGCTATTTTATATGCCACGAGATGCTTGTCCTCTGGGTTTGGTTTTTACAGGATAAATCTTCACAATAGCCTAACAGGATGCGTATACTGAAAGACTCCGTTCAGCCAAATAATTCTCATTAAGAATTTTTTAATTCAATTAGTGTTCAAAAAAAGAAAGTTTTAATTTCCAGATTTCGTAACTCCTCAAATACCTCTTGTTGAATACTATTTAACCTCTGAGTAATTATCAAATTCATATTTATTGACCGAGAGAAGTGATGACCTGTTCTAACTCGACCATGCAGCATTTTATTTCTTTGTAAATTTGTCTGATGCATAGTTACGACGAAACGCTTTCATCGATTTTCTTCGAATTTGGTATGAATATTCCGTGAAGTCATTCGAGACGACATGTATACGAGGCTTTTTATTGTTTTATTGCGATTCACGAGTGTGGCCGTTCAATATCGGGCGAATTTGGCATCATTAAAACAGTTGAGTCATTTTGGTAATGGCGAGACATTTAATTGTAATTTTGTGAAAACCGACAATGATTTGCATATGGAAACTCCGTTATTGTTCCAAGGTTAGTTAATTTGCGTCTTGCATCTCCCACAGATTTCCAAAATGGTTCGATAGATTTTAAAAGGGGACTTCTGACATTTTTAAAATTTTACAGTAAGAGAAAAAAAACGAATTGGTTGTAAACAACCTCGAAATTAGAGTTCAAGATATCTCTTATGTGTTTCACAGCAGAAGATGAACCTATTGACGACAACCAAAAAATATTACGATTTTTAATTTTTGCAAAAATTTAAATTTAAACTTTGCAAAAGTCCTCTTTTAACATCAAACATTATGAAAGTTTCAGAATTTTAGGGAATAAATTATTATAAAGCCAGGAATATCAATGAAACTTAACTAAAATTCAAAATTTATTTATTTGTGAGTAAATTTAAATTTAAAGACTCAAAATAAAATAGAATGTTAAAGTTATTGGTTTTTAAGTGTAAGTTAGATGTAAAACAGCAAAAAAAATGAAACAAAATATAAGATATAATTTGTTTGTTCTTAAGTAAAATTCAGATGTGAAAAAACATTAACATAAAGAAGTGCTGTAAATAAATATTAGTAATCTTGAGGGTAAATTAAAGATCGTTTTCTGAGAAGAAGTCCCCTTCTAACATCATACGGAAACTTTGATGCTGTACTATAACATAAATGTGAATGGCAGAATTTCAGGATTTATACTAAACGATGATATTACCTTCAGAGAATCCAGAACTAAAGAGAAGTAATTTTTGCTAAGGGTGCAGAAATCCCCATTTAAAAGCAAACTGTTCAAATGTTGAAAACAAGAATTTAATAAGTAAAACTGCATTAAACATCTTTAAAGAAAACTTTTCATTTATAGGTTGACTTGCTGGTATACTCGGCGCTGCTTGGGATAAAAATATTTTCAAGTCTAAGTATTTACAACACTTTAAACTTAAATAAATAGTTTTTCGCAGCAACGTCTTTGCTTGATTTTCGTCGTCCACTCCCGTATTGTCTGACATCCTCGGCCAGCAGCAAAAGTCCTCTTATTTTTTCTCTCCGTAGTTTGAGCCGCCTGGCATCGAATCTAGCCTTCCTTGGCCCGCATATTTCTTTCTTCATAATTGATTGGAACGGCGGACACAGAAGCTCTCTGATATCTTGGTTTTTATTGTCATTCTGCCAAGTATAATTCTCTTCCTTTTAGTGTTAGTGTGAATGATCAGAAAGGCATCTAAACCGAGATATGGACTCGTCATCGACATCAAGATTCTTTTTTCTACCGTTAAATTGGGTTACTACCATTAGTTCAGAACTGCGCTAAATCTAATACCAAATTTAAAGAGTTATCACTTGAGAAAATTCAAGTTTGGCAGCATTACGGTGCTCTTAAGCCTAGCCAAAATTTAATAAAAACTTGTTTAATGCAATATACAAAAATTTAAAAGCATTTTCAATTTTTATTTTTTAAAATAGCAGGAAATAGTGAGATTAAGTGCTTGAAGAATTTATGCAATTCATTTCAGTCCACTTCATACAAACACACACAAAAAAAACATGAAATCAAATATTTGTTGCCGCGTGTAATATCCAAACAATTGTTACAAAAAATATTACATTGATGCAGTTTCATTAAAATATTAAATCAATGCAACGAATACTGAAGTAAAAATTCTGCTTTGGAAGCTAATTTCACAATTAGCTTCCAAAACAATTTATATTATCACAACTGTAACAATTGTAAATCGCGTGAATAAAAGATTTGCTAAAATAATGAGATTGGTTTGAATTTTATTTATAACAATAAAAACATCGTTACAAATCAATTAATTAAAATTGAAAAAAATGTCGCATGGAAATAAGTTCGGTGTCATTGAGAAGCTAATTTTTTAAACTTTACGATGATATCGAAATAATTTTAATGGTTTTTGTATTATAATATGCTCCGAAGTTAATGCGGAAGAACGTATAAATTTACGGTAATTTTTAAAGAATTTAAATTTTGAAAATTTCTTTCTTGGCGAGTACCTACTACTCAAAAAGGAACCACCTAATAAATTTCAAGTTTTTAGTTCCATTTTTTGTTTGGGAGAGTCTCTGATGAATTAATGGGTCTCTTTCTCTTGTATTAGATTAAAAGAACTTTCACAGATTTCGGTGTAACAACTTCTCACTGCAATGATCCATACATTTAAACGCCGATCAGTTCACTGAAATTTATTACGCATATTAATTTTGCATTACAGGATTACAAACAATAATTTATTAATACGTTTTTTTTATTTTTTAAAGTGGTAAGAGTTTCAAAAAATTTATAGTTTTTGGATAATGTAAAGACTTGATCTATTCGTTCTGAAAAAATTCTTGTGTTTTCCAGTTTTCCATAATCCACTATCTTTCTCATATCAGATCTAAGGTTTTGATATCACAAAAGAAGTTATTCTTTGAAAATTAATTTTCAAAGTCATACAGTAAAAATCAAAATAATTTTTCATTAATTGAAACACTTTTAGTATTTTTCAAATATAAACCGAGTTTGGTAGAAATGACAGACTGTTATTATTTAAGTATGTAATGAATTGCTTCCTAAAATCTAAAGGAGGAAAACGGAATAGGAATCATGATTATTTTACCCTTTAACGACCTAGCAAACACAGTGGCGTAACGAAGCTAAGCTACACCTAGGTCAAAATATGATTATTTTCGTCCCACCTGTTATCATTAGTGACCCAATTTCAAATTCCAATTTCTAGAAATATTAGGGGCTTCCTTGGTTGGAATTTATGACTACAAGGTTTGCAAACATATACTAAAAGACATATTGCTGACATAGTACAATAGAAGCTACAGAGAGTTTCAATCCGCCTTGTCAAATAGTCCTGGAATTATCCAAATGTAGTATTGGAAAGTAACAAATATTTTTGAACACAAAATCTTGTTTTAAATACCAATATTCGACATTCTATGAAATTAAAATCTACTTTCAGCCCCAAAATTGTCTAATTTCATAGTGTTTCTTTTTCATTTGACTTTAATGTACCTCAAGAACTAACAGCATCGTATTCTGTGGTGGAATTCTGTATATGAAACTTTTCACAAAACTTTCAGCAAAAATATCTCAGGTTATGCACGCATTTTTTTGCACAGAGTATCAAGTTTCATCGTAGCATGCATAAGTACTTAGTTGCCCCTACTCAATTTCGGAGACGAGGCAACTGGACATTCCCTACAATATTTTTATACTGAACAAAAAAATAAGAAATTTGATAGAAATTAAACTACTTTGTGTAATCTTTAGGGTGAACTAGTCATTTTTACTGTAATTATAAAATCACTTTTACCGGATGAATTTAAATCGGAATATGTGTAAAGTTGTATTTGTAGTTAGAGTAAGTAGAGATAAAACGTTATTTGCCGGTATTTTACTAGTGATCGATTTATTTTTATTGTAATTATCAAATCAACTTTGTCAAATACAATCAAAGCACCAAAATACAATCAAGTCTCCGTTTACACAAGCTAAGCCACTGATGTCGATTAGGGGAGTGAAAAATTCATATTATGACCTTTGCGCCAATTACCCTCCCTACATAGAGGCTGAGGGACTCTGCCAAAGTTTTATTTTGCGCTATATCTCCAAAATGGAGGGTGGCAAGCGACCATTGCTGACATATGTAGGGGTCATAAACTTTCATACGAAATTAAAAATATTGAAATCGGCAGTAACTGAAAAACGACAGTTTGAAAACAAGCCTATAAATTTATATTGCTTCAAGAGAAAAATAATTTTTAAAATAAGTGCTTGCGCAAGAAATAAATAATACAATGGAACATAGTTAATTCGAAGCTGATAGGTCAACTATACAAATTCGGTTTATCTAAAATTTCGAATTAAGGAAATATGCGTCTAAAAATGAGTAAAATAAGAAAAACAACAATTTTTAAATAAAAGTGCCAGTAAAGATTGATTTTTTAGCATGCAGTAGTTTTAAAAAATGCCACAGACAGTAAAGTATTTTAATAAATAAAGTGGTGATAATTATAGTTAGAAATTTTAATAATTTTAAAAATAATTATTTTAATAAGTAAGTGATTAATTTTAATAGACAAACAGTATACAGTATTTTGAATACAACAATTGTGCAAGGAAACTTCAAGACAAACCGTACAATTCATATATCTATCATGATCCACTTTTCTCAAAAAATGAGAATTTTTTCTTTCTTTCTGTATTAAATACTTTGTGCAGCAGTGAAATCTTCGAGCTAATTAAGGACCTTAAACAATTATTCTCTTACGATCTTGAAGACATAAGGCAAAGGCATTTAGAAATCAAAACAATTCTTTTACAATTTTTAGTTTTGACTTCGAATTAATCAAAATAAATTTGAATTACAAGCGATATTTAGTTATAGCAAATTGAAAGGATAGCAGAAAAAAATTCGAATTACCGACAATTCTATTTAAAAACATTTGAATTAGCCTGTACCACCGTAATAATAATTATCATGGTCCTACATTTATGAAATCTACACCAATTATTGAGTTATGTAACTGATCTAATAAATTTCCAACTATTTATGTGAAAATTCAATATGCCGGAATGCGAAAATGCGCCTGAAAAGGCTAGAAACTGATCAACAGCAATAATAGTTTAGTTAAAGTTATTCTTGATCTTGTCAGTTTTTCATTAATTTAATAGTAACAGCAAGAACTCGAAAGTCGCTGATGCTCTATGCAAATTTCGCAACAATTTCTGGATCAATAATATAAAAAAAGGTGGAAAAATATTTTGAAACTTTCCACCGATACAAATTTATTAGCGATGAATTGAAAAGAGTGAAATATAACAATCGAAATTATATTCCTGAGTTTCCAAATTTGGGTGCACTTCTATTAAATCTTCCCAAAATTCCCACTCTTTTAATTATCAATAATGGCATCACAATTTTATCCTTTATAGGAGCGAAATTGAACGTCCTAATGGCCGTTGAATTTATGGAATTTTTCAATTTTCGAATCCGATGATCTTATTTCTTAGCTATTTTATATGCTATTACTGTTAATAACACAACCTTTTAATTTAGCTTAAAGTAGATAATTTTTATGCTAATAATATAGTGTGCATAAAAATATACTGTTCATTCAGGGTAATCTTGTAATGAATTACTGTTGTTTTTAGTAAGTAGACTTCGGAATGTCTTCTTCTTATGTATTTTTAAACAATAAATAGATACTGATGAGAATCACGGCAGTTTTATTCAACAGAATGTTGTAACGACAGACAAAATACAAACTTTGACTTTTATTAGTTTGTCAATGACTTTTGTTCAAAGCATCTAGAACACAAATTTGAGAGCCAAGATATCATCAATTAATAAAGGCTTTATTTGAGAAAAAAAAAAGAGATAATATTTTCTGAAGTTCTTTTCAGCTCGTAAAAAAATGGATCGCAGATGCTTCCTCCTCCCTAGATCACACAAGTTTGAGCCCTGATTGTAATTGTTCAATTTGTCAAGATTTGTTTAATTTTTTAAAGGAGGTTCGTAATTTTTTTATTAGTCTAAATAATTTTGTTGTAACTGGGTTTCGGACCTATGATTCTCATAACCCGAAGCCTAGATCTTAAAACCAATCCACTGCAATGTTTCAAACGGAGAAAGCACTTTCCTATTTCTTTACTGAAATCTGTGTTTTAAAAGACGAGATTAGATTTCGCTCAAATATAATAAAAAGGTTAATATTCTTTATTCTTTTGTATGAAAAATAACAATTAAAAACGATAACGATAACGATAAACGATAGTATGGGAGTGCAATACTAATAGGAAACAGGACACAGCACAGCTGTACAGCTCCACGCCATTATAAAACGACTCATAGATGCTATCATTTACGTAATAAAACAGCCGGATGGGATTCATTCCTGAAATGGGCGAAGTTGTTTCATATGGTTTCAAGGTGCAACACATTTTTAAACAATATTCAACGATGGAAAGCTATTTACAGTATTCTGATCTGGAATACCATATTACTAATACAACATAACAGAAACAGTAGGACATTTTTCTCTTCGACTTCCGAATACACTTACCTAATATGACGCGTTTTACTTGACGCTTCGTAGCACAATAAAACTTCAGTTAACCGTCACTGGTTTAACCGTCAGTTTCTGTTATTCGTCATTATTCTAAAAAATATCAACGAAAGAACAGACATCCTTAAATTTGTCATCGGATAACTTTTACGAGCTCCTATATAAATCTGGATGTGATTCTACTGTGTGAGGGCGGAAGTAACTAAAATCGTCGTTGTGGTGGAGTTGACCTTGATCATCAGTAGCCGGTCGTTATTGTATTATGCTATTACAATACATTTCTGTACATTACTATTCTTTTATTGAAGTCTATATTGATCTTTTTGTAAAATTAAATACAATACTATGCTTTATTTACTTTTAAATTATTTTATTTTCGTCCCAAGCCAGCAGTGATATTACATAGAGTTCTGTTATCCGTCTATTCGGTTATTCGTCGCAGCTCTAGTCCGGTCGGTGATGGTAAACGAAGTTTTACTCTAGTGAAAAGAATCGAGTGTGCATTTTTGGCCTCCTACATTTACCAATTTTGTCCAATATTTGGATACAGATCTGCAATATTTGGTATCAAGACTACATAAAAATTTAGATAAATCTAACTTGTATTACGTTTTTCCCTTCGGCCGTCTGGGTCCTGAACTCGATGCGCCTTAACCGACCTGATAAGGTTCACGGTTATGCAACACACTCTGAGAGTAGAGAAGAATCACAGACGGAAGAGAGTGTTGTGGTTGCGTGCGTTGATTAATGAGATCTCGAGTTAATTTACTACGCTGTAGAAAAGACAGATTGGACGTGAGGATCACTAAGTCCATGGTGTTGGATATATTTCATATTTGATTTCAACAAAAATTTTGTGGAATCTGTCAACAAAGCTTTCTGATATATTACGTATATTCAAAACCAAGTATTAAAAGTCAAGTAAGCTCTCTGATTATTCGCCGTATAGTAAAAGCCAAGCCAAGCTCTCTGACACATTACGTATATTAAAACCAAGCTCAAAGCGTTATTACGCACGTTTAAAAGACAATGTGTGTGTGTAATGTTTAGGCGAAAAATATAGAGCTTACAGCCTTGAAATTAGGTAGTCTTAATAATGACTCAATGCACCTCGAAACCCGAATTTAAAATTTTATCTAGAAAATTTTTATTTAATGCGTTGTGTTGTTTTGGATGATTTTTAGCACGTTTCTGGTCGATCGATGAGAAATAAAGATCGTAGAGAAACAATCGATGCACTATTAGATAGAACAAGCAATTATCGTCTTAATGGCGTTTGATTTGAACGTCTAACGTAACTTACTGAATTAAAAAATAGTCACCAGGACGGAGATACAGTAACAACAATTTGTTTTGCAAAAACCACAGGATTGTCATGATATGTTTTAAAGAGTTTTTTTATCAAAATCAAAAAACAGTCAAGAAGATTATCACAGAGGCAAAGACTTTTGAAGAATTTAAGGTATCATATGTATGCAATGGAGTTGAAGAAGTGAAGACTTCCTCATGCCCACATCTTTATTTATTTCAATTATTCATTAGACGTTTTAAAATTTAATGACTTTATTAGTGCAAAAATCTCTAATCCACAAGAAGACCCAGATCTTTTTTGTATTGAAATAAAGTAAATGGTTTACGGCCCATGCGGAAGCATAAATCCACCTTCTCCATGTTTGAAGGATGGAATCTGCACAAACACGTTGTGTCATTCTGGGTTTTTTTATTTTGTTCAATTCATTTTGCAACGGGCAACGCCGTTCGCGAACGGAAAGTAATCTACGCATATAAAGGGCAATGTGTGTGTGTGTACTGGGCATACATAAACAAATTATCATAAAAAATTAAATATTTTGCTGGTATTTTTATTTATGTTTCTAAAATATTTATTACTGGGAAGCTTCTCCAGATACAAGATTAAATCTATATTAGAATAGTCCAGTTCTTTCGGTAACGCTCAGGAATGTGGGCATGGCTACGTGACAAAAGAGATTCACAAATTCTGTCTTCAAATTAGCATACACACAGGATATTGTTCTGATTCTTTGATGATTTAATATCAAATAGGAGTTATGACAAGGGTTTTTTAGCTAATTTTAGCAGTTTCTTTTCTTCTTTTTATTTTATCTTGATACATGGATGCGGAACTGAATTAATATCAAACAAAAGTTATACTAGATTTAATTTATTTTTCCATTTCCATGAGAACATTACTTTAGTTTTCGTTAAAATGGTTCTTTTTGTAATTAATTTTAGAATTGAAAATGTATATATTTTGCAAAACGAATTCTATTGATTTATCACTTCTGTTTTTCATGCTTTCTTTTATTTCTTAAGAAATCCTTCAATGCGCATGAGAATTTCTACTACAACTTTCGTTAATAAATCTGTGACAATCAGATCCGTGATATTGTTGGCAAGCTAAAAGCCCGTCTTAGACGGGCACAAATCTTGTAGTTAAATATAGCAGCTTATAGAAAAGTTAATTGCCTATATTTTCAAAAAAATCATGATTGTAACTTGTTTTATTAATAAGTTAAGGTTATTTGACAAACAAAACTATTTGATTTTTTTTTTGGTCTAATTGCAAGGATTCTAAGAAATGTATATACTTCATCTGCCTAAGATTTAAATGTACCCTAGATAGCTGTTCCCTTCAAATTTGATATTGTGTGTGAAATATTACATGTTTAATTAAACAATATCACATTTACACCCAGAACTTTTAGCAATTTAAAATTTTAAAAATTTATAAAGGAAAATCTTTGTTTGAACACTTCGTAACTTTTATGAATAATAAAAAAAAGAAAATTGCATTTTATTTTTATTATTTATTCCTAGAGGACAAAATTTATCTGAAAAATTTTTTTCGAATAATTTCCTCCAGAAAGTCCGCTATTTTATATTTGAATTTTTAGAATAATATTTCTTTTTGAAATTATTACTCATCGTTCTTGCCTTTCAATGCAATCTATTATGATTTACAAACAGCAGTATTTGACATTTTTCCGTGTAATTGCATTGCAGTATATGGGACAAATTTTATTCATCTGCCTAAGAATCAAGTGTACGCTAGATAGCTATCCCATGCAGGATTTATTTGAACAGACAATGAATGGTTTTGAAATGGCCATTTCCAGGTATACAATGTTGTTGCAAAATACACTATGCGTTATTTTATTACATGTGTTATATGTTTCGAAAATCATGGAGAAGCAAGATGCAAACATTCAAGTCGTACCTGCATTGCATTAAAAGAGCTTAAAGGGTCAGATGATTTCAAACTGGTTACTTAAGTGGCGTGTAGAATCTTTCCTAGTCCCTAAAATGTAATTACATGCCATACACCGTACATGCATCTTACACTAAAGAACTGAAACAATGTCATTTAAAGACATTACAAATCGATTAAAAAATTAAGTGGAATTTATATATATTTCGACTGTCTTTTGGTTCTCAATTGAATTAAAATTACAACGCATTCCCAAAATAGGTGTCATTTATTTAGATAACTAGCTGTTACCCGCGACTTCGTGAGCGAAGAATTTGAATTATTCTTTTTTTTTTAATTCACGAATGTAAATGTTTGGTTGCATTTTGAAAGGGGGAAGTAACAGTTCTGACGGTTGATAATAATTAATTCGACGGCTGGCAGGAGTGTACTGTACATGTATGCTGATATAGTTATGTAAATTGTTTATCTATGATGATATACTTTTGTATACCACGTTATTTGCACGGATGTAGAGGTTGTGTGGGCTGTACACACGTGAACAGGCCATATATAGTTGCCCATGTGAAAAATATGGTTTTTCCAAATGTACGCCTGCCACTTTCAGTGTCTGGCCCTGAGCCTCGCAAATGATATTTTTACAGGGATTTGTTACCTTTTGAACTGAGATGATGAATCCTTCGGTGTTATCGGAAGGCGTGGAATTAAAACACTCTCTCTTCTCCCTATATCAGTCATAACAGTAGCTTTCACGACGTTTGTACCTAGGTGTGTAATTTGTAACTGTGTTCCATTGCGCAGTCTCGGTATATCAAGGTTACATATTAGTAGTATTGGCACACCGACTATCAATCTAGGCTTGTCGGAAGGTGCCCCTGACAATTCTAAAATCTTGAAGAGCTCTACAGAATATGATTGTAATCTCCTTGTTAATGCCCATTGCCGTATCTACAAAAGGATATTCTGTAATATCTCACTGTGAAAATTAAACAAAACATCGAGAGAATAATTCACTAACGTCATTGGATCACTGTGTAATCGTATTAAAAGCTGTAAATGCTACCACAACAGGAAACAGGAAGTGTAAAGTCTCCTTTGTTGTTTATGGTCAAAGAAAGCAATCTTTTCTAATATTAACTTTAACACTGGCAAAAGACGCACGCGAAACAGTAATTTGGCTTGAATTTTATTCTATAAGAATAAAAAGAATTGTTAGAAATTACGTTAAAAAATATTTGTAAACCTTTATAGCAATCGGAGAAAACATTTCATCGCAATGGAATTAATAGCATTAAAAAGATCATTTTCTGGTCTTTAAAATGGCATAAAATAATTGTTGTCTAATAAAGAGTTCAGAAGTTATTGGCACAAAACGTCTAAGCATTAGGCTTAAAAGCGGCTAATGTTCGTTATTTAATTAAATATCTTAAGAACTAATTAACTCTGAAAGTTGAAAATAACACCTTTGACCTAAAAATATGCTCTAGAATGTCCTGTGTAAATTTCACGTCGCCACCGCTCACCGTTTAGGAGGAGTTCTTGTGACCGACCGATCGACCGACAGACAGACAGATACATGTAAATTCTGCCTTATTTTATGGATACTTATAAATATAAACAAAATTTTCAGAAATAAAGGTAAATTAGTTCAAAGTCTAACCATTTCCTAGCAACTGAGTAGCTATAAATTTGCGTTATTTCAAAATCGTCTGCACGTAAAATTTAAAAAATTAATAAAAATTGAATGAAAAATGTCACAGAAATACAATTGGTATCATTGAAAAGGTAAAATGTTATCTTTAAGATGGTATAAATATAGTTTGTATCGGACAATTTTTTCCGAAGTTACAGCGGAAAAAAGGATTACGTGATAGTTGATTTTAAAAATAATTTATTCCACATGTTTTCGCATTCCTGAAGGATAACGTGACAGTTGATTGAAAAATAAAATAAACTTTATCGCGAATCGCTGAGTCAATGGGCTTTCTTTGTTAACTAATTTTAATCTGTAGTCAAAAATAATTAATTTAACGTAATTTCACCTAGCCTATGTCCGTTCTTGGGTTTGAAGCTACAACTCTACCAATTTTCATCCAAATCGGTTTGGTAGTTTGGTCGTGAAAGCTTAACAAACAAACAAACAAACAGACAGACAGACAAACAGACAGAGAGACAGACAGACACACTTTCGCAATTATTATATTATTAAGAATTGATAAAACAAGCCAGTTAAGGGGCTAACTCTTGATATTCTTTTAGCTTGAACTAATTTAGTGATCTGAATTCATAATTATAGTTTATGTTTGGTATATATGATTTGAAATAATGTTCAGACATGTCAGATTCAACTATTTCAAATTAAAATTTAAATAATAATCAATAAATTAAAACGGAAATGATTTTTAGACTCTCCAATAAGAACACTACACTAATATGATAACTTTAAATGCTCTTAATTTTTTTTATGCGAAATAATTCAATAAGAATTGAATTAATAGATTGTCCTTAGAATTATTCGAATTTGTATTTATTTTTCAGAGATAATTTATACATAGAAGGACGTAGACGAAAACAAGCACTGGGATGGTACCGGACGTTTAATGAAAGCTCTACCACTATTTTATTTGAAACTTCTATTACTTATGTTTTCCCCTACAATCATTAACCATATCAGTTTTGTGTTCCTTAAACATTGAATGACAGTCGATTGTTTCGGCTTATCTCAAAACGATCGATAGGCACTGTTTCAGTCGACAGTTTGGTAACAATATCGATGCTTAATGAGTACTAGACTGATTCCTTGATTTCTGTAATTTATGACATGGGTGGTAAACGAAAATTGAGGTTGAAATTGTTATCATTTAAAGAGAAAAGAAAAAAACGAAGTGTTTCGGATTATGAGGTTTCATCGCCATCTGTTGACTTAACGAATGTAGTTTCATGACATCTATGTGGAAATGGGTAGATAACAGAAAGCTTCGGAATGTGCAATCAATCATCGCTTTATTAGGCCCTACCTTCTCAATTTTTAATTTTTCAAGCTGTTTTTGGCATTGTTACAGTGGATTTCTCTTTTTCAGATCGAATAAATATGTTGAGATTTATATACTGCGATTAATAAGCGATTCAAGCGCAACTCCTTAAGAAGCAAAGAAACTCACGGCCAATACGCTCATTCTGTAAAGAAGAAAACATAACAAAGCCTAAATTCTGTGATTGTTCAAGGCAAAATAATGTTTTTATTCCAAAAACCCTATTGAATATTTGACGATCAAGCATATTATTCAAGATTTATGAGGATTAGAAACAACAAAGTATAATATAAAAATAAAATATTATAAAACTTTTATTGACTCTACTTTAAATCAATGAAAATGTAAAAATCGATGTTATGTTTCATTATTCAAATGTGCCGCATAAGTTGAAATTTTTTAATTAAAATTTTTATGATTAATTATGCCTGTAGAAATTCAGCCGTATTTATTAGAAATAACTTCTCGTTTTCACAGCGGTGCAATTAAGTAAAACTAAACATAATACGACCAGGCGAATATTAAAGTCTAAATGTACTAAGCGCGTCCTAAGGCCCCGAAATGAAGTTGCGTTTTTTAAATTTTTATATTGCGACAGATTATTTCCATGTAAAGTTCGGTGCACTATCCGAATTTAACCAGACAAATCATTAGTGGCTAAGCGCGGGAGAAACGACTAGTGGCTTGAAATAAAGAAAGTTGTTGGGTACTGCTCACGTACTTACCGTACTTTCTTAAAAAAGTAAATGGGGCCTGGATTGCCCCGCGTCTTAGGGAAAATTCTGAGAAAAACGGCAGCTAATTGCTTTTCTAGCAATTCTGGAGATCTGTGGTCATTAGACAACTGTTATCAATGTACTTCACGTCGTAAATCGTTTTCCCGTCATTTTGCCGCTTATGACTATGGCATGTATAATATGTTTCGAAAATTATGGAGAAGAAAGTTGCTAACATTCAACTCTCACTTACATCGCTCTTTTACTCATTTTTTAAAATTCCTGCACTTTTTATTCTTAAAGATAATTTATACATAGAAGGACGTAGAAGAAAACAATCATTTAGATGGTACCGGAGGTTTAATAAAAGCTCTACCACTATTTAATTCAAACTTTTATTACATAAGGTTAATGATTGTATCCGTGCCCAAAAATTATGTTTTGCTGTAAAAGAATAATCAATGTATGAAAATTCATCACTTGGAA